>DWFV01000228.1:0-16177 GCA_018246775.1 Parelbella machaon machaon
TAACAAATAAATACAAATTGGGACTATTACAAAACTCCAGGTCCCTTGCAGGGCAGACAGAGAGTTTGATGACAAAGTGAGTGACAAAGAGAGTGACAAAGAGTGTAACAAAGTGAGTTTAAATTCAATAATAGTACCACTAGTCCATTTTAGAACAAACTTACACGCTCTCGGTTGTCATCAATCGGCATGCAGTGAGATTGACGCAGCGCAAATCAATTTCGTGCAGCACCTGCCGGGAGCGGCCTGTTGTTATTCTCTTGCTGCCAAACCGTAAAATTGCTATTTGTTCTATGTTTCGACTACCTGCGGCTCGCGGCGCCGTTCCCCAACAGATTTTTAATCACGATTTCTATTTGCAATTCCGTTTAACATTTTTGTAAAAACTATTTTATTGTTATTATTGTTTTTATTATATTGTCACGTCCGGTCGCTTGTGGGGTAGGCAGTGAGAGAAGCGAACGCCAAATATTTCCTTACTGACCTAAAGTAACTGGTACATGGCTTTCTATCTTCATACACGCGGATCGATTTCATAAATTTCTGACTGAATTTGGCAAAGAAATAAAATAGTTCAATATGATCAGAATTCAACCGGTTAAAAAAACTCTCGAGAACTATCTGAAAAAAAATTTTATTATCACTTTAAGCCGTCGCGTCGGCTTACGTTAAGGTCGATCAGCCCAAATGCTACTCGTATTAATAGGAGTGCTGTGTCATATTTTTTTAGAATTTTATAGTCTTATGTAATCTCTTTGCATCACCTAACATTTTAGTCGGTTGATACACGAGTGAAACCAGCAAAAATCTTCGGTCGCTGTCGAAAAAGAATATAAAATTTTGACCGATGTAAAGTATATGTGTGCAGCGGTGCAGGCAAAAACTGTATGGTAAACAAAGTCCGGCAAATAGTCCGACATACGTACACGGGCACAGCGCTGTACGGCGCCGCTAGTTGTTTGTTTACGACATTTAAATTCAGTACAGCAACTTACGGGAAAGAGTTTTAGCATTTGTCCGGTGCAGCTGAACTCACACACGGAATTGTAAATTTATTCGTCGGTTTCTTAACGCCGGGGTCACTGGCCGACATCGCTGCATTTCTCAGTTCAGACGTCATTTGCCACAGACACGTTTTGAAATAGATATTAGAGTGAACTTGCTATTCAATTGCTGATATTTGATTGGAAAATGCAAACATCGCTTTAAGTAATGTGTATTGATTGGGATTCTACGTAAATTACTCGGATGATGCAAACTTTTTTACATCAAACTGATAGGCATGAGTCTCTCTGACAATTGTGGGACGTCTAGTACATGCTTCATTGTGTTGTGATGCAGGTTAGCCTGTATGAGATATTTTTAAACCATCTTAAAGGGATAACTGTTTAACGATCGTTATATAACAATAACGTCTGGGACCAAGTGCTTGATGTGCCCTCCGAAGCACTGAAAAGCTTTTGACAACTTGCCAATAGAAGTCACCATTTAACTCATGACCTTACCTAACGTTGCTTAACTGCACAAATCGATTATAATCTGCAACTACCTACTCGTACATCAGGGCAACCAGCGCTTATTTAGATCCCGGACACAAATTTTGACTGCATTTATTCTTACAATCTCGATACACATTTATAGATATCCACGTAAAGGATTTTAAATAAATCATAGAAATAAAACTAAAATTAAATTTGAAAAAAGAACATTTATTACCAGCTAACATGCTTTAATAATCTAAATAACATAATGACATATTTCATCATTTTGAGCACCGAAATGCATTGAATTTAAATGTTTAGTAAAATATTATGAAAATGTAAAACGCGTGGCTGCGTTATGGCTGCAAAACAAAACAGAGTACGTGTTACTGCCCCTAAACACGGCATAAGAAGGTGTTGCTTATAATTTAGCCGGTGTAAGATTGCGCAGTAATGCGGGGTAAGGGCTGGCAGGATTGCTGTATTTCCTTAATAGTCTGCATTTACCCCCGCCGACAATTTGTGACAAGAGCGTGAGCTAAATTGTCGCCCGGAGGAAATAAACTAATTTACTTATACATGACATTCATAAACTAAGCGTTTGTTGAAATACAAACGGCTACTGAATGAGAATAAGTAACATAATAAAGCGAAACAATAGACAATGGGGAGGCGGAACGGGCGTTTAAGACGGGCAAAGATTATTCCCTTATTGTTCACCCATACTTTAGTATTTTTGTTGTTGTCGGCTATGAGTTTTTGAATATCCAATATCGGTCCTTTCTTGTGTCACTTCGTTATTAATATTGAGAGTATCATGAATTAATTTATGTTTCGTACAATGTTAATAACGAAATGGAATAATAACGATGAAACTTTTTCATTCAAATTCGGTAT
Source organism: Parelbella machaon machaon (assembly GCA_018246775.1). Taxonomy (NCBI): domain Eukaryota; kingdom Metazoa; phylum Arthropoda; class Insecta; order Lepidoptera; family Hesperiidae; genus Parelbella; species Parelbella machaon. Next base: position 2,379 of record DWFV01000228.1, read on the forward strand.
TAACGATCAGGCTAGATTCATTTGTTTTCGGCGGTATTACTATTTTGTAAACAAAAAGCATTTAATCGTCACCAATAAAATTTACATTTATTGACTATAAAATTGGATTTTATAGGGTTATTGAAAAATAATATAAAATATGAACACAAACAGTGTAAATAATATTTATAATGTCGGAGTTTCAAAACAAACCAACGACATTACGTAATATGAGTATTTTAACAAAATCGTTCAAGTATGTTTTTGATTAGTATATATAATATAATATCTGTATTTGTCAGAAGGGGTGGGCAGAGGAATATAGTACATCCACTTTTTATCAGTTATGTAAATTATACATTAGTATACGTGGAAAAGTATGCGTTACAAACGCATATTTACGCACACATACGCAATTAAACTGTTGCTAGATAGCACATATTGTTTAAATACTATACTGGGCTATGTTGTATTTTGTTCAAATATAGTAACAGACAGTGAAGTTCAGTGCGTTATCATTGTTATTTCACTTCGCACGAGCTGAGAACTAACGCCGCGATATTCAATTTTGTGCTTTCAAATAGTTATCCCGGCACCAAAGTATCTCCTTTTTAACCTTCCATATATGTTACATCGTCGAAAGCTTTGCGCAATACCATACTGCATCTAAAACTAGAAATGCCCGGATATTTTCATATCAAACATTATTGATATCGCTTCTGAATATTAATTAGACACATTTCGAATGAAAATGTACGTATGCGCCCCAAAATACACTGCGAAAACCATATTTGAACATAATGGAATGCACTTTGCATATATAAAAAAGGCGGGAAATGAAAATGTTTCGGCATCGTGTACATTAATCTTTATAAACCTGTTATTTCGTACACTGACCCATTATGAATGGTTATCCTTGCAAAATTGCGAAATATACCGATATTATGTTTTCAAAATGTTATACTGAAAATTTTTAAAAGTTATCTAAATACATAGCACAAGTGAGCAAATAACTACCTGTAGGAAAATATATATATTATTGTAATGACGGATCATCTTAAAATTAGAACAATTTAATATAGTTTTTAGACGTCTGTATGTACGTAAAGATAACTAAAAAGCAAATATTTAATATTTCCACGTTAATTCTTTTGTACTTGGATAAAGTTTATACAACACAGTGTGTTTATTGGGCAGTGTCAGGGGAAGTTTCTGGAACTAATCGACGGGTGTCAGTAGTAAACGTTCAGTGCCGAGTTGAGAAACTTTTCCTCTTCACACGGAATCGACGCAATGAATTATGCATGGGAATTAACTTTGACGCCAGATACCGGCCAAAAGATTTATTTGCCGATATGATGTGTTAGAAAACAATCCAAGTTGTTGCCAGTTTCTGAATTATGGGTTTTGTTGTACTGTAAACGCGTCAAGCGTTCAGTGAAGTTTGGACATGTTAATACTTTCTTATTTGTTTACGATTTGCCTCTATGGCGGGAAGGGCTTCAGTACTAGCCATATACATATTACTTGAAAATATAGCTCATTGTATTGCAGCGTTGTATTTTAGAAGATTAAAAAGAAAAATGGTCTGCTTTCAGGTTAATACGTACCTACTCGTTCTCTTCTTTATTTTGTGTTCTTTTTAATCCCTGCTTCTTACAACATCCTACGAGATTTGAATATTTTATCTATCACTTAAATATTACTTCGGTCATCACCTAACCGCATTTTTATAGGTAGGTTGTTTTTTACACTACATTTTCTTTCACTGCAAATTCTTCGCGATCTCTCCTATACTTCTCTGGAATGACGCTTCTCTTAAACTAAAGATCAATATATATGATATATTTGAAATAATGCTTAAACAAATATCTTATTTTATACTTTAAATTTATTATTTTATTTATTTTTTTACTTTAATTTTTTTTTATACTTATTTTTACTCTTTTGGTGAGGCCTATGTCCAGCAGTGGACGGGAGCAGGCTGATAATCAAAAAAAATGAATACTTTAAATGCATCCCCATATCCCCTTTTTGTTCATTTTGTTAATTTGCCTCGAGGAAATAGCTTTTAAGGGAAAACTTTACGCGTTAATAAGGTACCTGTTGTTTTATACTTCGGCCGTAATGGCGTTTAATTTCTTTTTTCCTCATATTTTGTATTGTGACGTGCAATTAATAACGGATATTGTGTTATAGTTTTGTGAGTTTGTACATTAAATTGTATAGCATGTTAAAGAAATATTTGAAAGTAATTACTAATTTTAAATTTCTATATATTTCTTATAGAAATATATGTTTGGCACTCGGTGCTCTCTGTGTAACCTGTAAGGGACCGGTCGTGATGAATATTAATATCAATATTATACTAATTATTATTATTTCTCTTTACCCATTAATTTCAATGTAAGCCCAGTGCAAAAACGATTTATGTCATTAGAATGTCATACAAAAACGGTGTAGTGGTAGGGCAGCCTTTTATCTGAGTTACGCACGCTCCTACAGGACCTTCCCGGAAATTTAACTTCGTTAAGAATGAAATATGTCCCGTCGTTATTCCACGGCTTGTTGCGCGAACACTTACATTTCCAGTTCTCCACCTCTAGTTTTCTCATCAGAGCCAACGGAAATAATTTTAACCGAGACTGAGTTATGACAAAACTCCGACGGACATTGCCGCATCCGTAATGAGAATGGAGTCGAGATATGTCGGTAATTTATTATCACATGCTCGTGTTCAGAGCGCTCCGAAGCAAGAAGTCGTCTGGTTTTTTTTTCAGCCACAAATATCAGAAACTAGACGCGGATATCAAACGTGTAATATCGTTACTTGTGGCCGGCATTAGGAATATTTACTGCTTGTTCTAACGTTAGCGAGAGATAAGGCGGGTACATGAGGTGAAATAGTAGTTGGGTGGCGCAAGGAAGTATTTAATTAAACCTCACTGAGGGGCACATTACATCACCGTTGATAATCACCGGTGTGCTGCCAACGCTCTCGCTTATTTGAATAAAAGATTACCGCTTGCTTCTGGGACGTTTGAATGATTGCGAGGTGATTAAACAAAGAATCAATTGTGTGATCAAAATGGTGTCGGTAAATTAACTTATACAAAATTCAATATTGCATACAAATTCCCAGTTAAATCTAATGCTGTATAGTATTTTTTTCCGTGTTTTCGGTTTCAAATGAGTTTTACGTTATACGAATATGCATCGTTGGAAGTCCCTTTTGGGAGATTTTATAACTGAAATCCGCTATATAGAGTTGTAGGCTAAGTTATTATTTTAACTTAGCATTATAAATATTGCTCCATCTGATACATAGGGCTTAGGATCATTCACAGAGTCATTAAGACATTTTAAATTTCTATTCAAATGATTTTTGACAGCACTGATATGAACGTTTTACTTTACCTGTTTGACACGAGTAATGTTCCGAAACCATAATTTATTTACATTGCGGTTTTTTATATTGCAAGATATTGTAATATATGCATATATTTTATGTACACATCACATAAATGCAAACATTATAGTTGATGCATAGTTAGTACAGTTGTCACTCTTTTGAAATGAAGGCTCTATATTGTTATATATATTCAAAAGATGGGTTAAAAAATTCATAAACCAAACGCACAATATTTCATGACATAACTCAGCAAAAATCAAAGTTTCATAATGTAGTAGCATTCATTTTTGTTCATTTTGAAGTTTTAGACATATTTTTTGTTTATAATTTATTTCTGCTATGAATAGTTATATAGTAAACACCCTACGTGACCATGAAACAGTAACGAGTACATATGCAGATATTTATTTAAATCATGATCGCTGCATAAGTAATTCTGTCCCTAGCGATCAAAATGTTACAAAGTTACACGAATCTAATTCTCGGAACGATATTGATACTGAATGGATCTCGCCCAGTGACCTTTTAATAGGTAAAGTGGAACTCGAGCCCCCGTTTACATCGAAGATAACGAGAGGTAAAACACATGAAGGTATTCTTGCTATTGGGAATGAGGTTTTAGAAAAAGAGCATGCACATTTTTTGGCGTCTCTAAATGCTTTAGTTCGTGAGAATGAGGAATGTTGGAATGACATATTAGAAAACGAGAGACATCTAATCCGCAGAAGAGTGAGGGAAATTTTTCAAAACATATATAATGAAAAAAGTAAAATAATGACTATCGAGATGATGAAATTTTATGAAAACACTCTACAGAGTCTAGATGCGCATTTGCAATCAGAGATTGCAAACGTATTGACTAGTGTTCACGCAAGTATGATAAGCACTCTAAATAATGAAATTCCAACGAAACTCAAAAAAGAGAGAACTATATTAGAGGATGTTTTAAGAAAAAAACATAAAAGAGAAGTTGACAAGATTGTCCTGTACTACAAATTGTTATTGAATAACGAATTACATGAAAATAAAAAGCTAATCAATAGCGCCATAAGTAATAGAAACGCTGCTTTGGAAGCTTTCTGTAGACAAATCGATGCAGAGAGATTAACAGCCTCCATGTATATTATGAGCATGGAAAGAAAAAAGTGTAAAATAAAGAAAATGTTTTTAGAAAAATATCAAAGCTCAGAAGTGGCAGACAAATTGACTAAAATAAAAGAGAGGCAGGCTGAAATAGAAGCTTTTAAGGAAAGAGAAGAAACAGTTTCTGATATAAATAAGAAATGGGAAGAAAAAATGAAAAAGGTCCTTGAATTATTCCTTAAATTCGTCAGTTTCTCTTTAAAGTTACTTCCTGAACAATCAACTTTTCTTCTTGACTTTCAAAAAATGTTTGTTCTGCAATTAAATGAGATGCAAAAAAATCCAAGTCTACAGTCAAGCATATTGATTGATGAAGATAAGCTGACAAACTTTTTTGAATTTCAAGCCCCACCTGACGAAAATAAAGTATGCGACCTTGAGCCCTTCTTTATAGAAGGAGACTTATCAGGTTCTGGTCCACCACGTTATGGGAGTACAGAAACATTACCTTCGAATGTGGATCTTCCATTTATTACAGTTAATCGACACTATACGTATGCAAAGTGTCATGGTTATGAAGATATAAAAATATTTTTAAAATCTCAGCAATGTACATGTAGTCAGTCACCATCGCCCCCTGTAGATATATTACCAACACCATCTCCACAGCCTGTAAAACCAAGCACTCCAAGTGAAGTTTCCTCGTCTACCCTTGAACCCTTGTTATTTGATGATATTCTTCGACTTGAAGAATGTCCAGCAAGGAAGTGTGGATACTGGGTCAAAAACAACAGATTTCAATTCTTACCATCTTATATAGACTTCAATGAGAAAAACTTTGAAAGGGTAAAAGGTATATTGGGTGGAACTGGTTTAAAGGAAAATGAGCCAGAGGTTATTAGGGTGAAAGATATAGCATGTGACGAAATACCATTTGCAGAAACTAAAGAAAAATATCTACATGTCGAAACACAATACTCTACAGAAGAATTTGACACAGTAGATATTAACTGCACATGTATTAATAAACATAAATTAGAAAAAGATATGTCGAGCGACGAAATTAAAAAAATATCTAGTCAGATACTCACTGAAGCGTTGACTAAACGTAAAGTTTCACTCAGAAGGCTGTTGGATCAGAATCCAAATTTGCTCAAGGTATTTACAGATGAAAGCTTCGATTTTCAGTTATAATAATTTAATAATTATTATTTCCTACTAACCGTTAACTGTAAGCCGCACTAGGCGTCACAAAGAACAAGACAATAGATTTTCCTGTAATTATAATTAACATTAAATTTTTAAAGCTCTTAAAAATCCTTTGAAGTATAAATAACATCCTCTCCTGTTCGGTCACCATTGAAATCGAAAATAGAAGATTCCATGTCGAAATTTAAAAAAAAACATGTACTTGTATTAAAAAATATATTAGCCCAAGCACTTTATCAGAGTTCAAAATATATCCATATAAAGTCTCATCAAATTAGTGCAGCTCGTTAATGCGATAAGGTATTTTTAATATCACAAATATATCAAATATATTGTCAATATTAATTTATATACAGCTTGTGTATTAGATACGTGTTGCAAAATAATCGGCAAGTTATATGTATTTTTTAATCTGTCATTATTTTACAATATAGAATACGTATGCGGTAACCGACTTCGGATATCTCCTGCTCTACGAAACGCAAATATTTGCAGCTCACCGGTTTTGGCTCTGTGTTGATAACCGAGTCAGGCTCGTTTTATTTCATTTCAGACAGTGAAGATTATGGTAACCTTTAAAAACATGGGCAAGAATGAGCTTTGCAGTTGCCAGATAAAGGCATGGGTTTATTTTAAATCGCTTGAACATTCATTTTGCATATTCTCTTATCCGTCTCTTTTATCTATGAAGTGTTTGATTACATGTGCATCTCTATACTTTGAGTTACTTGGTAAATTTAACTTTTCTAGTGATTGTTTTAGACAACAGCTGCCATGACAATACCTAATGTTCAATAATGAGACAATATTCTGCATTAATTATTGCAGTTTGAAAGGTATGCATTATATTATAATGACGCACCAAGGAATTTTAAATACGATTTTAGGTGCTTGTTACAAAGTTAGTTTAGTACGTTTCGGCGTTAATAGTTGTTAAAGTATCGTAATATGAAGTGATCTGTATCCAATTTCAGCAGGTGTGAACAGGAGGGTTACGTGGATCACAAATTGCCGCCAACACCCTCGCGGTCTCTTGCTAAACTATATTCATTTGTTCTTGTTTGCTATACTGTATTTGTTTACGCAACTTCCAATGTAGGATATCAAATGTTTCAGATAAAACATGTGTAGTTATGAAATCGGTAGTATTTTATTTATTTATTTATTCTTTATTGTGGTTAACAAAGGGCGGACTTAATGTCAATTCGCATTTTCTTCCAGTCAACCCTGGTGATGATGAAGAGTTGTGGTAGGCACTAAATTACCTTAATTTTAATTTAGGAACAAAAAAAAAACAAGGGATTTTATGCACTATAGTCGAAAATATAATAAGATTACAATTATACATATATAATTATAAATATACATACTTAGTTACATGCATATACATACATATCTTGTTTTAAAATTGACAGTTTCGAAATACCAGATCGTTTTGTTTGTGCATGAATTCGAAAGACAATAATAATAGTTTTAATTTCTCAAAATAAAGAACAAACATTTGTATGTATCACATCTATGTATATTTGAGCCGAATGGGAAATGAACCCAAACTCTCCGGCGCAGCTATGAAGGTCTAACAAAAGAACTAGCGCGTCAAATAATAATTGAAAAGATGAAAATAAAAAATAGTGTAATTGGAAATCAATTTACCGTATTTGCTCGTGCTGTGTGATTGAAACGAAGAAATCGAGCAATTGAAAAGACTTGAATTTTGAAAAGATTCAAATGAAAACACTTTGCCAAATTTGCTTATACTACGCGACGATATAAATCGCACCGTTACCTAAGAATAATGTAGGGACGGGTGTGAGCGAGTATATCGGGCTTTAAGGTAAATTTACACAGTCGGTAACAACCTAACTTATTAAGTCGTCACACGTCGTGCGCGCGATATAGCCGAGTCGCGACTTATGACATTCCCCAAATGCCGAATGGCGAACCATCGCTAGCTCTCCCGTACAGCTCGGCGTTTAATTAAAAATATTATTGTTTCATTCATTTTGAATGTTGTGTAACTTGAATCATCGCACATTTGTTTTCGGGACACAGTTTCTTTTTGGTAAATGTTGTTTTAAAATTATATGTTGGCTGGGCGAATAATAAACAAAACTTACCTATTACATATATTTCTTAACAAATTCTAATCTGATCTAGCCCAATACTGACGAAGGTATTATTTATTACGGATTCTACTATAAATTATTATAAAAAGTGAGATCGTTCTTGTTAATCAAATATTTGAGTAGATTTTTCGTTTTAATTTATTTTCTTATCGCAATCGATTCAGGTCACAATGCGTTCTTAACAAACATTTTGTTCAATAAATTGCGATGACTAATGGAGGCCACGTAATAATAATAGTGACATTTATTGAGTAAATTTTGTATCGGTTTCAATCGCGTTTGTATTATTGGGGTATCCAACTAGTTCCGGACCTATCTCAGGTACTTCGTCATGAGTTTACGCCGATTGCAGCGAGGTCACAATTGATAATGTAGATCTGAAACAGTTAATAGTAGAAAAACTTCATTTACTCCAGCCCACGCCCATCTATTTCTATTATTAAAATATAATATTATCTTAAATCACTAAAAGATTCTAATTTGCAACAAAAAATAAATATTACGCGCGTCAATGTTATCAATAAATACATATTAAAAATATTGACACGCCTAAGAATAAACAATTCTGATAACTAAAACGTTAGAAAGTAAATTCTACTATATACATATATTACTATTTATTTTATATTACTTATTTTATATAACTTTTTCTCCTATGTTTGACAAAAATAATATACATACATATATAAAGAAGTCACGGACCTAAATACATGACGAATCATTAAAAAAAAGTTACGTGAGAAATCATTGAACACGTTTATAAAAAGGACAATTTATCTGCAATAAACAAGAAAAAATAAGAATACAACCACGCCCGTTAACACCATTGTTTTGTATTGCGAGCAATATAGGTAATTAGTAAACAATTAGACATAAAGAATTTAAGTACGAACAGATTGAAATAGTAGGTACTTGGCACCGTATTCTCTACTTACCCCGTAAGAGACCTGGCGTGATGATATAAAAAATAATAATAACAGACTGAATACGCGAACTAAACAAAACATTTCAAGACGAACTCCCTCTTGTGAAATGTTCACTAATTTACTTAAATAATTTTAACCCAATATGCTTTAAACTCCACAGATAAGTTTTGAGCGTAGCACAGCTCGGTTAATTAAGCAATCTTATTTGGAGAGTGAACTGACATCGAGTTGTTGAGATAACGGCAACGCTGGAGGAGAATGATTCTTAACAATATTTCTTGTCCCTTTATTGACTTTAATGTCTTACTAATAATAATAATCGGCCCATTTGTCATTCCATCGTTGGAATATGGGTCTCCTCTCATATTGAGAGGGTTAAGGCCATAGTCTGCCACGCTGGCCAAGTGCGGGTTGGTAGACTTCACACACCTCAGAAAATATTTTTTTTTATAAATTCTAAGGTGTGCAGGTATCCTCACGATGTTTTCCTTCACCGTTAGCAAGTGATATTTAAACTTAAAACGCACTTTTACAAAGAGGTGCGCGCCATGAATTTGAATCCAGCACCCTAGGAGTGAGAGGCTGAATTCTTAACCACTAGGCTATCACTGCTTTTTTTTTATTAATTATTCTTATATAATATTATTTATTATATAAGAATAATTAATAAAAAAACTAAGTATAGGCCTAGTATATTTGCCACATACATTATATATTTCTTTAAGCTATATAATTACTGCGTTCCAAGATATTAAAAGCGAATTTTGAGTGAGTAGTTCCATGATATTATTTGTGTTCTTATCAATACCATGTTAAAATCAAACCGTTAACTCGTCTCGATGTGTCTGGAGATTTAAGCGAGAAGCGTTGTCCAGCTAAAATGTTCAATAACCGTATTTACATAATCTAACATGTAATAATAAAATGAGCAATAATTCTCGTTGCTTAGCACAACTAAGTACTTACTTGTCGAATATCGGACTATAATTATTATGTCTGTGCCAAGTTCCGAACGTATCATTAGCAATTCGACGTAGCGATGGTATCGTATGTCGGAATCATCATTTCGGTTGCTTTTCGGCCATCCGCGCGGAATTCGAACTACGCTGGGAGCCGATTAAAAATTTCCGAAAAAAGAGCTTTACGCGATGTAATTTAAGGTCAAGAAGGAGCGTGATCTCGGCTCTGGGGATAAAAATTATTTATTTGCGTGGGGCGCGGCAATTAGGTAGGCGGGGCGAGTCTGAGCGCGCGACCTCTTGACCCACGGCCACTCGTCCTGTCGCGCTGACTGGCCGCGAAACAATTCCGAAATTACCCTACCCGGGAACTCGTCACGAACTCACCTACTTTATTACATGCTACACTTTTTTTGAAGTTCGTATGTATTTTTCGCACACTCACTCGGCGCAATAAATTGTTTGTCATTAGCAATTTGTTTGTGCGTTGAAATTGAAACGATAAAGAACTTTCATATGACGCATATATCACAGCTGCGTCGCAACGATTATTTTTTTCATACATACTCTGAAGGAGATTGCAATTATTGATACATCGTGTACGGACGCATGCGCACGCGCTGCGAGCCGCTGCTCGCCGACGAAATGTGGGCGGCGCGAGTTGAAATTAACTCCCCTCTAAGATACTATCCGACGCGATGCACTCTTCAGCTTTTCTTTTTGCCAATGATGCAGAGAACTAGCCATGAAGGCGATTAATTTAGGTGATACATGCGACGCGGTAATAACGCAGGTGGCCGAAGTACCGCAGCTGTGTTCAGCTCGCCTCGTCCCTTCGAAGGGTGTAATGTGTATGAACCAATATCATTCCATGGTAGTTAAGAATAAAATCTCAGATAATCTGTACAGTAGCTTCTTTGAATTGAAACGTATACATGTACACAGAACATTTTTGATAAAATCAACATAAAGGAGGCCGAAATTTAGAAACCGTTTCGCAGTGGAGTGGAAGACGTTTATCAGATTTATTATTGGTGTTAAATAAAATTCACGTGAGCATTGTTTTTCGAAATGCATTCAAAACCGTTCCGATTGTTAACAATGATATGCAAAAAACATTACGGTGTAATGAACCACCATGATATTAGAGACTCAAAAGAACGTCAAGAGTAAAAATATTCAAATACACGTGGATAAATACGTTTTCGGACATTTATGAGATACCTAAATACGTAAGCACCGAGATAATAACAATTATTGCTCTTATATAGCCAGGCCAGTCTCCTTCCGGGGCAAATTGGGAACACTGGATACTATATATAACTATCTCATGCTTACAAAACTGACGCACTTCTATATTTATAACTCTCTTTAAATATGCGGGGCTATTTTTTTTAAGTAATAGCGCTGATTTGTTTTTAAGTTACCTATTAATGGACAAAATGTGCAACTATCCTACGAGTGCCCACTACCGAATAATTTCGTTCCGCATTGTGAATACTACCTCGAATTAGAAGTTCACTAGAATATAATAAATAAGTGTAAATAAATTCGCACGTACGTAATTTTTTTATAATTATTCTATGAAACATCTAGAAATATAACCAACCTAACCATAGATACATATAGATCTGAAATTAGTGAGTTTAACACATACCGCGGATTTAAAAAAAAAATTGAAGCCTGGATTTAGACTTATTAATTCAATCAGTCCAAATTATTAATTCAATGTATAACAGATTAAATATGGAGCTGTTTAGTTGGTGTCTAGAGTTTTTGCGGAACCCACGCTGATTTGTATATTTCCCTCGCCAATTACCAGTGCATATACAACGTTATTGTATTCTGGTTTAAAGGATTAGTAGTCAAATATTAACATACTATGAGACCTTCTTAATTACTTATTAGAGAGCGAATTTTTTTTTTACCACAAGAAAACAGCTCTTAGTATATTAATTAGGATTGAATACATATTGGGCTATATTTAAACCGTAAATATTCACGAAACAGATAATTGATTTTAACAAAAGAATTGCCATACATTCATCAATACTCTCTATTAATGGTTCTTATGAAACGCAACATCACGCCTGTAATCCCCGAAGGGGTAGGCAGAGAGGTGTAGTACACTCCCACGTTTCACCAGTTGCGTTAAGTCCCATGGAATAGGCGGTGAGCCTATTGCCATACTCCGGGCACAACTCAAGACACCGAGTCACTACTAGAAATTCTAAAATAGAAAAATCTGATAGCACCCGACCCGGGATTTGAACCCAGGGCCTCTCGATCGGTAGTAGCGCTTGCAACCACTCGACCAACGAGGCAGTCGAGATGGTTCTTATGAAATATTAAAAAAATCTAATAAATCGGTACGAGTTCTTGACATTAACCAGCGATCCCTATATGCGTAAAATAGAAAATTGGCCCGCTTGAAATCATTGTTTCGATAGTTTCTGGGTTCGACCCTGCATAGGTATGAGAAGATTTTAGGATTAAAACGTTTTTTTAACAACCTGGTATACGAACTCAGAGACCATTAAACATAATCATCATAGCCGTGTGATTTGCATTTCGGGAGTTGCGAAGTCATTGTTAGTTTTTTATAGATGTGACCGTTTTGCGCTTTGTTCAAGTCATATTTGACCGTTTTGCTAAAGTGTGTCTGTTTTAAGAAATAATATAAATGCAACTTACTATTGCGAAATTGTCTCAGGATCCTCTTCATGCTACTGCTGATTAAGACAGGTGCGGAGTGGCACGCGCGCTCGCCTCAAATGCACCTTCTCTGCCCGAGCGTCACGGCTGGCTGCCGCAGCGTCACGGGGTGGTTAAACTCTCGCAAAGGGCGCGTGACGACTCACTTATGCTGCGAATTAACCGAATCTGGTCGCCGAAGAGGATAATGGTCGGTAGTTTGGTTAGGTGTCCACATAGTGCCCACGCTTTGCCGTGTATGGTAAGGATTGAAATTTTCATCCCACATTATGCAGGTACTGATTCAGTTTAATAACATGATCCTTATTGTATATGTAGATATATACTGAACTCTATGAAAATGGGTTTATTTAATCATGATATCACCAAAAATATTTTCGGTTAATAAGTGTATCTAATCTAAGTTTACAAAACTAAAGAATTTTGTATAGAAATGTTGAATAAAACTAATTAAATGGGAGTGGTACAAATTGTGGATTTTAGCCCAGCGGTAGAAATCTTATAATCACTGGGAGATAAAACACGGACTTTGATATTTGGATAAATCCCTGAATTAAACAGCAGCTCCATAAACGAGAGCCAGGGAGCGGAGTGTTTGAATAATTTCTGAAAAACGCCACTAAATATATCGTCATGGCATAATTAAAACACATTTAAAAGCAGACAGCCTTTATCAACAAAATACATAGTTCTTAATAAACGAATCGTTCAACTCAGTCCGCTGCCGGAAGTGCGCTCCGCGGCGCGCGACGCCCGCCGTGCGATATGGTACAGTTCTCCGGGTGCGCAATGTGAATAAAAATGTTTCTTCTTCTAGTCTAACATTATTTTATTTTATACCATATCGCAAGGGCGTCGCCAAATGCAGGCTAGGAGTCGTATCTGTTCTTTCTAGAAATAAAAAACATGTAGCGAAATATAAAATAACCAGAGTCCTAAGTTACACTCGGAATGACTTTTTAATCACAAATGCACTATTGCCACTGCGGGCTCAGTTGAGTGACGTCTTCATTTTTGCCCAGCCCTTATCAGAACGCAGCGATTTCCACTAAAAGCAGAATGAAATGAGTAGCCATTTTTATAATCAGTTACGTTGTGTCTGACAGCTACTAATATCTCCCGCTACACAGTGTAAACATACAACTGTCTCTTAGGGTAATTTCTATAATAACTGAAAACATTTGGTACTGTGACATATGGATTAGGAGACAATCCATAGCGCCGAAAGCCAAATTGTTCTTTATCTGGAATAGCCCAGTGTCTATGTTCTACAGCAAAAATAAGCTAAGACTCTTCAAATCAAGGTTGAATATGCGTTTTCCATCCATATGTCTCCACGTGAAGCGTATATGTATCTTGGGTTGCATAGGTACGTATCGTTTTATTATGT
>DWFV01000229.1:0-16176 GCA_018246775.1 Parelbella machaon machaon
GATTTTTGCAAGTTGCCGCGAGAAGAGAACCAAATGTTACGGCCATGCAGTTGGTTCAGAGGCTCCAGTCAGAGCACCAGTTGCTTGTGAGTGACCAAACTGTGAGGAGAAGGCTGCATGAAGCTAACCTTCATGCTCGCAGACCGCTTCGTACTCCAGCACTACGCCGAGGAAATCGTGGACGACGACTAGAGTGGGCTCGTGTACATTTGCTCTGGGAAGATAACCAGTGGTCTGTAGTGCTGTTTACCGATGAGTCCCGGTTCGGTTTCCATCCCGATACACGTAGAGTACGTGTTTGGCGAGTCCCTGGTCGTGATAGCCGTCTGCAACATCCTCAGGAAGTCCATTCATACCACGGCGGGACAATTATGGTTTGGGCGGGAATTCGTCTTGGTGGAAGAACAGACCTCGTTTGGATCAGAAACACCATGACGGCTGAAAAATACCGTAACGAGGTGCTAGTGCCGATAATCTACCCCCATAGACTACAAATGGGCCAAGAATTCACGCTCATGCACGATAACGCCCGTCCGCACACAGCGAGAGTGGTGACGAGATGGTTGCAGGAACACGACGTATCGGTCTTAGGCTGGCCCGCTCAATCACCTGACCTAAACCCCATAGAGCACGCGTGGGACATGCTCCAAAGAAGGGCTTTGAGGAATTTCCCTGCAAACATTGCGACGGAAGAGCAACTTTTTTTGCATCTTAGCCGGACCTGGGACAATATACCGCAGCAAGACTTGGATAACTTAATCCAAAGTATGAAAAATCGTTGCAGGACCGTTATAAATGTCATGGGTGGTTTTACAGACTACTGATTTTTCACATAACTGTTAAAAACAATAACTTTTCCTTATTTTTCACATTTTCTTGAGAAACACATTCATTGTTAGTTTTACCATTATTTTACGTTTTTTCTTTATTTAAGTATAAAATTGTTTACGCAAAATAATAAGGTTTTTTTTTATTCTGGAGTATAGTCAGATAAATGGGCTTTATAAAAATATACACATGTTGTATGTTATCTTTAATAAATTTTGAGATAATTGAGTAAATTCAAAATATCCCTAGACAGTGTTGATGTGTATATTTCAAGCAGTTTTTTCTGTTCTCTAAGTTATTATGTATTCTAATTTTTTCTGCAATTCAAAAAAGACTAATGTCACCAAATCATCTTAAAATCTAATTCCAAGTCCGAATGAATTTATAGTTAAATTTCCCTAATTATACAGAGATTTGGCCCTAAGGGACCCAAATCTTAGCTTATTTACCCCCTATATTTACTCCAGAGAAAGATAATGATGGCTTTATAATTATTACACTTCTACAGTACAAAGTACGTTTTATTTAAAAAAAAGTGATAAAACGTATGTTGGAACTATTCGATAAAAGATGGCGCTGAATCACAATATGCACAAAACGACACAATAGTATCCAAATTTCTATTTGATTATGTGATAACAGATGGCGCCACAAGTCCTAGATAAATGTTAGCTGAAAGAATACAATTTTAATACTCTTCATGTGTCTTCGGCAAGCTGATGTCGCTTTTGGAAACTACGTCATAAACGTACAAGCCATCTGCGTATTTGCGCCGCTGCAAAATGCATTTCTCTGTGAAGATCATCACGCTGACTGCTGCAAGTCAATATCTACATGAAATACAATACTTCAAATTAATTTTATGTTACACTTATGTTAAGTACTGTACTGGATTGTACTGTAAAGTGCCGTAGTACTAGTAATACGCTGAACTCCTGTAGATTACCGAATATATAAGCTACATTCTGTTCGACACGTGTATGTTCAATACAATACTATGTATGATATCGAGCACTAAAACAAAAAATATTTTACAAAAAATCAGTAGCATACAATAGGCTTTCAGAGACATTTGTAACACTGTCAAGGAATTTGATAATAGTTGTCTAATGATTAAGAGTGTGTTTGACTATTTAACATGTTATTTAAGTATCGAAATGCCTATAGGAACTTAATTTACCACGATGGGCGTTTGCGTCGAGTTTAAAACCTACCTTCTCCTTATTTCTAACAGATGTCGGTACTGTCTTAGATTACAGTTTGGCGGTATTTCTGTGCATATCATTCAAAACCAAAAGGAATATTGTTGTGTCATAAAAGTAGTTGAATCGTTTAAAGAATTCCTTGAAAGAAATATTTTTTAAATTGCATATACCTGGTCTATCAACAGTTGTAATTGTTGTTCGTTCAATTTTATGCTCTTCTTTCCAGTGAAAAAACATTTTTTTTATAATTGCAACAACTAAAGCTATCATAAATATACTTATTCCGAATAAAATCGTGTATAACGCCATTAATTTTAAATAAAATACTCTCGTTGTTCATTTTGTTTTGATATTACTACTATATTGACATATTATTGTGTCATTCCAAAATAATCGAATGTCAAAAATAGTAGCTACAGATAATACATGTATGGTACGGAAATGTTTTTTTAACTTATGATTGCTTCGGATACTCTGTGCAAGGTTAAGAAAAAATAATATTTCCCTTAACTTACCTAATAAGTACCTTATGATAAACCAATTAGTCATGTACATTCTATGGGCATATAACGCATGTCGTATATAACATCGTTATTGGAAAGATATATTATGACTATGAACATGGAAAATATGTGTAATAATAATAATATAATATAGCGGGGAATAGTATTCATAATATAAATAAGTCATAACAAAAATTAATAAGCGAGTATGACATTCTACGGTTATACCTAACACTCAAAAATAAATTTAAACATCCACTCTATTTCTACTCAGAACGTATAATAATAATAATAATAATAACATTTATTTCAGATGTAAATCCATATTTTGGTTAGTAATTCACAAGTTTTCTAAAATTATATTTTTAAAACATATAGCCATTACATTACGCATCCATATCTCCTATCACTATTTGGCAGCAAGGTGCAGCGGCCTCACGTGTAACTCAGTCCAATGTTTTATTATAGGACTGTCAAATCTTATTATATCGGCACGCCAGGTCCCTACAAGACAGGCAGAGCATTGAGTGTCGAATATCTCTACAAACTTAACGTGCGTTTTATATTCATAACTCTTTTCCAACCCGCACACCGATTTCGGGGACTCCCCAAACATTATTGACCTCCCTCGGCACCCGAATCAATCAACAGTCATTTTAGTTAGTTAAATTCCATATTTAACGTATTTTTCGAGTAAATGATTTTTAACTTAAAGTTTGCAACCTAGAAAGTTCTTGAAGCATAGCTGAATATAATTACTAAAACTAAATATTATGTCTTCATAGCACCACATCGCTGAAGTGGTATTGCAGGTAGTGCAGACCTTATTTATAGGCATATATAATGCTGGCCTATTAGTTGTTTAGTTAGTGATCCTGATCGAAGAACCGTACCTAGGTCTCAAATTCGAATCCCACCTAGGACAAGTAACTGTGTAATAAGCACGTATGTTTCTTTTCTGTCTGTAAAATAATCTGTAACTATTTTTAAAAGATATCTATATTTATCATCTGTTTGGTTGCCATAAGCTGAGCCCGATTTATGTCAAGATGGCCCAGTGTGAACTGTCCCATGATATTATTATCATTAATACCACAATAACAGGACAAGTGTTAATGTAACGAACCACACAAGTAAGAAACAAAATAGGGGGTGTGAATAGCAAATTAAATATAAGCAAATCAAAAGAGCTACAGAAAGCATTTGTGGACTTAATTTAATTTTTTAGCGCAATCCGCCCAAGCGCCCACGTAAATTAGCCCGAAATGGCGCAGCAACAGGTTGAGATAAAAAGAAAATAATCCAAGTAAAAGATTTGCGAAGAGGCTCGAAAAACTACTTTGCTAATTACATCTACACATAATAGTTATGTAAATAGATATAAACCTGTCTATATATTTAGTACGTTTCCAACTGCGCACCATTGTATCGATGCTTTAAAATGTAGCACAAATATGTATGTAGCTTAAATTACGAGACAGATACAGCCTACGCTAGAAACCCCCTGCAGAGTGCATTTACGGCTGTAATGTTGTAATTGTTTAACATGGAATTTTAAAAAAAACATTTAGCAACCATCGTCACCATATCAGATAGCTATTCAAAAATTCGGATATTTTTACAACTTGCAGAATTTTAAATAAATTATCATTAAGTCAAAGTACAATTGAAAATTAAAATGCATAATAAAATTATAGTAATTTCCCCGCAAGACTACGAAAAATAAATTTTACTGTATACAAATAATTTTAAAACGTACATTTTTAAATAAAAAACACCAATGTTATCTTTAAAAATATAATTATTTCAAATCTACAAATTCAACAATGTGGATACTTTGAAATGTAGTTTTATATAAAAATATATGTATAAACTTACTCCGTACAATTAATCGAATGAACTTATATTTGCCCAAATAAAACAGTTAAAACATTCTGTTAAGCTCACGCTGGTCAATGGTTCATTTACACATCCATCCGGTATCATATAGATCCATTAAATGACTCTTCCTAATCTAAGTATATATATAAGTACATATACTGTCTTGTCTATGGCACTTACGACACAGTGTTAAGGCCTTTTCAGATATACGTGACAACACGAGAGTGCAGGCAGTATTCCTACTGCTCAAATCTAAACGAGTATGGCTACCGCTATTACCGCTATTAGCAGCGCAACAGAGAGTTTCCGTCAGTCTAGTTAATGACTTCTGTGCCTTTTTTTTGCAAAGCAAGCGAAAAGGTACTGACTACCTGGACGGTATGTCTCGTTTCGCAATAGACGCGACAATCCTGGTCGACAAACGAATGGCAGCGGATATCGCGTGTGTAACATGTGTATATCAGAATTGGCCTTTGGGGTGCTTGATTATTAGACTGTTTCAAATAATAAAATAAAAAAAGATTTTTATACATACACTCCAATATTTCATTCGCGCAACAATAAAAATACATAATTTATACTTGTATCCCTGTTTACGTTCCAAATGTCTGAATTTAAAATTTTAAGCATTTGCGTGTAAACATGTAATTTTTTTTTACGTTTTTTTACCATTTAAATAATTACACCACGTCACTCTAATGGCGTCTAAGTGTATAACAATAATCACCGTTAAAATAATATCTTATTTTTAACGATAATATTTCCTTTTCAGGCTGCGAACTTGAAACATTAACTTAACGCCTCCTAGCGTCGAGACGTAAGATGATCAACTTGGTGTCGCTACTCGTCGCCGCGGCGCTAGTGTCGCTGCAGTGCTCGTCTGAGGCCACCGCAAGACAAATCGAAGATAAGAAAATTGACTTGGACAACTCCTTACAACCTAATGGTAAGAATTTTATACTCTTATTTTGCCACATGACAGATAATGCCTTTTCCATAACTTATTTCCCTTATTAAATAAAGAATCTTTTTGAAAAGTAAACAATGACAATGTTGCAAGAGTAATAAAACGTAACATTACGCCTGTAATCCCGAAGAGATAGGCAAGCAAGTATAGGACACTCCTATGTTTCACCAATTACGTTTAAGTCCCACTATGGAATAGGTGGTGAACCTATTACCATGCACCATGCACAAAACTAGACTCTTCCTAAAGATTCTAAGCCATTACCAGAAGTCACAAAATAAGCAACAATTTAGATGCTATTCCATCCGAAACTACAAAAAATACAAAACTGTAACAAGCCGTTCGACTCCGGCTTTCAAAAGTACAATCCAATTTGTAACTAATTTCTTGCTTAGATTTTAAAGTACAACTTCAACCTAAATTCAATTCAATTATTTATCTACAAGCTAATTTGCTAACTCTGGAATACAATCATGACTACATACATACAGAAGATATCGCTTGAGATCATATTCAGCAAACATTTATCAAGCCTATCCATAAAATAAAGCTACTTTAGATAAAAAAGCATATAGTATACATCGATACTGTCGTCATGAATTCTTGAAGATAAAAGCATTTGAAATGAACTAGGAAGTCATGAATTTCAATGTTATTTGGAATTCCAGTCGATGGAATACATTGGCTGTGTTCTGGATCAAATAAATCGATGATCTCATGTCCATTGTACATGTGTCGCACCGGCGGCTACACTGCGAAAGATAAGCTGCTTATTAAAACCACACACTCGCTATAGCGATGAAATGAAATATCATGGTAACTGCACAACTTAGAATTCTGCAAAATGTTGGGTAAGGGAGAGCCTTTCTCATGTAGGTAGGTCCTTCTTAATCCTTCGTAGTCTGCTAACACGTAGTGGTCAGCGTGTCTGGCTATGGCCTTTTTCCTTTTCATTTTGTGCGGAGACTCGTGTCTAACAACAGAAACATAAAAGCGTTGATAATATTTTCTAACGTGTTTGAAATTTGCTTGCCTGCACTTACCCTACATGGTAATCTATTACCTTAATATTTCTAATTCTGATAAGAAACCCGTGTCCCATAGTGGATCCATGAAAGTTAGAAATTATGACGGTGTTGTCGATAATGTTGCATATAACAGATGGGATAAAATCGTCGAAGAACTAATCTGAACCTTCTTCAACTTGAGTGGAATGGAACATAATTTTGTAAATTAAATCGATATTACTCGTGTAGCAAGTGAACTTCTGTTTGCTATGTGCTGACAAATCCTTTCTACATTTGAACCAGCCATGGCTTGTTACTTACGATTTTTGGTCGATATTAATTGTAGGCACGTAAGAAACGAACTCCCCTTAGAACTGTTAACATACGAGTATCAATTGCTAGCCACTGTAAGGTTTCTATCTTCCATTTGTCTCGTATTCATTGGCATTTGGCGAAAATGATTATTAGACCGCTTGATGGATGAGCATTTGTAAGTCGCTGCAAATCCAAAACATTACAATTATAAAAAACATTACCTACGTTTTTAACGAGTATCTATAGACATAATCCCAATTACTTTGTAAGTGAACACAATGGCGGCCATGCTGTATGTAATAATAGTTGAATAAAAAATACCTTGAGATAATGTGTTGTCTCAAGGTACAACGGCCATCTGATCGCGTACTACGTAGAACATTAATTGCTGTGGTAATCAGATAATATTTAAGCTAAATGTATGCCTTTGTAGGTAGATAAAATATTACAAAACTCAAAACACACACACACACTCCCAGACAGCATACACAACCCACTACCTCGGCTCAGCAGTCAGACACACTAACCACTAGACCATCAGGCTAGAAATGTGTTATTTAAATCAAGAGTAGTTATTATGGGAAGCCAATACTTAAAACAAAGCTGAGCCACAATATTGTTAAATTGGTAGAAACACTGCTCAGGATTGGCCAGCAGTGTACCACCACTGAGGTGGTTACTTCTATATTAGTATGTTGATCAAAATCTACCACCAGGCAAAAGTGTTCACATAGTATGAACACAATCTTATTTGCAAGTAACCAAGACTCATATTTGTTATTATTACATGACTTCCCAGTTGCCATTCTAACTTAGAGATAGAAACGCGACTCTTAACTAACTTAAGAAATATGTAACTACAATTTTCCTATCTTTGCTTTATTACTTGCCCTCCCATTACTTATCATCATCAAACCATCCTAGATAAGGCAGTATTGATTTGATTTCATCACCTACCACTTTCTAACGTAAAAAAATATTAATCCTTTACTTGCGTGAACAGAGGTACTAAGTGATGGTTTTCGAGTGTAAGCATCAGCTAATTGTTAAATCGTATAAGCATTAAGAGGAGTCAAAAAATACTCACCAATACAGTAGTACAACAATACAATGCAATACAGTAGTCACAGGTAATGGACTGATGAGTTTATTACTAGCGAATGGCGGCCACAAACGGTGCTTGTTATTTCTACAGTGATTTGAGCATATCCCGTAAAATGGCCCCTAATTAGAATTCAATCTTCTACTGTGTCAGGGCAAGATTTTACCTGAAAAAAAGGATTAATCATATGAATAAATAAATTTTTAAATCAAATATTCTGAATAAATTGACCATCTGGTATTGCAGATTGACTTGCAAAGGTAGCGAGTCTGCGCGGCGACATTACAAAGTTAAATCGGTTAGTTTAGCAGAGAAAAAATCTTAAACTATCAATCCTTACGAAATATAATTCTAATAGTATTCTGTCGCCTACTTCCATCGTATTTTCGAAGTTATAACCAAATTTAATTTAATTATGACATATTTTATTTTATACTGCAACTTCTCTGTTCTGCAATAACACTTACAGTCAAGCACTATTGACTATTAATCGTCAACCAGCTTCGACTCTTCTTTGATCTTTAACTTGTACTTTTAAATCCTTTTTTTTATTTTGGTCTCTTGTTGCCGACTCTTAGTTAACTTGTTCTTCTTTTAATGTGTCTCGGAGGGCAAAATATGTAAGTAAACGATTCCCATCATATTCATTTCCGTCATTTCCATCATAGTAAAAAGTTATAGTTCACGTTTTAGAGCCACCAGAAACTGTTGACTCACGAGTTAATCCTGTGGTTTCTGAACCAAGCTCAATTAAAGTAATGTGGAATTGGTAGAGCGAAAATAGACAAATAGTGTTATAATTTAACGTTGGTTCAGCCTTTCCATAACAAAAGCTTACGTCTATGAAAATGCAATCGCCTTTTCAACTTAAAAAACGTAAATAAAAGTTAAGTAAAGTGTTTTGCATTCGGCTGCAGAACCTCCAATTTTGTTATGAGTAACGTCAGATATATACCTCTATCGTTGAATCATACAGAATGTGCCTATCATGTGATGTTAAAATGAAATGACAGTGTCTACTAATAGCCTGTATGTATGCTCTTTTGAGGGTTCTATAAAATGCCATAATTGCATAATTAAAGACTCTTCACACGTGTCTACCACAGGCAAGAAAATGTCATTATTAGGTATGCCGTATGCATTATAACCCTGTTTTGTGTTTTAAATTGACAATATTAATTTAAATTAATAAACCAAATGAACACTCCAGACATTGAAATTTTTTCCACGAGTTGATATTTACATACATATGTAGGTATGTAATTATATACGCTTCTCAGGTATCAATTTTACTTAATACCTATACGATATTTTATAATGTACGCATTAGGTGATCTTTCTGCTTACATTATTTACACGTGTAAGCAAAAATATAAACGTGCATTTTCCATACGATGACATTGAATTTTTCTCGACGGGTGCTCATTAAATGCGCAGTTTCTGAGAAACGCAGAGACGTGCACTAGACTTAACAGCGCCATCTAGTGAGACGTAGAGCTACAAAAGTAAACGTCGTTCAATATTGAAATTTAATTTTTTTTTCATTAAACTTGCCAGTGCATGTTATATTTTAGGCTTTTATAAATTCTAACCATTTAATAAAATTGCTATTTGTCAATTTGTGACTGTTTTCCTATTAAAAATTAAATTAATAAATTTAATATAAATTATTAATTAAAAGAGAACGTTATGTGTAAGATATCCATGTGCAAGGTAGGAAAACTTTTTTCCAAAGTTCGATCGCAGTGGCAATATTTCAACTAATTATATTACAGACCAATAGCACCAATTCTGGAACACGGGTATTCAGGTTCATCGTTGTCTTTGAAGAAGGCTTAATTTATGTTGGCTTGCCTTGACAGAGCTCTGGTAAGACCGATCTAGCTGTGAGGTGATAGGCATATTATAAATTCTACATTAATAACAAATATTCAAAGCGAACTTAACCTTAAAATCGTTTATTAATTACAGTACTGCCAACCCCAAGGCGGCGCGAGCGCAAATTCGTGAAGCTAGAGCCTCCTCCGGAGACTGTACGCCACCTGGCCGGCACCACGACAATCTTGGACTGCGGAGTAACCGGCCACCCGGCGCCCACCGTCGCTTGGATGAAGAACGGCGAACTGGTATCCGATGTAAGTAGATTTTGTTTTATGACAGTTACAAATTGTTTTGTAATTATACCACGACGTACCGAAAACTTCGTGATGTCAAATATTTATTTAAAATAAGAAGGTTGCTAACACTAATCCAGGGTTTCTCAAAGTGGGGTACGCGAACCCCTAGGGGTACGCCGTTCGACGGTAGGGGGTTCGCGATAAGATTTACGTAATGGTGGCTTGATTGTTAAAACTGTCCAAAATTACTCCTAAAATAGCCTGAATTTGCGACAAGGAACAAGCTCACCCATCACATTAATATCAAAAAGTTATTTTTATTTTGTATTTCTTACACGGGTTCGTGGAGTCAAAAGTTTGAGAAACCCTGCACTAATCCATTGTGTTACAGTACGTACATATGTACGTTTTTGCCATGTACAAAAATTATGGCAGGAATTAAAGAGTTAAATAAAGCGCCTGTACATACGTCATAGTTAATGCAACTGAAGGTTAGAATGCCAAAGCATCTTTAAACAAAGAATCACTAATCATATAATAGACAGTCTCTAAAAATAAGTGTCGGATTGTTTTATTTCATTTTCAGTTTGAAGAAGACGCAAACGAGATCCTCAAGATCCACCCGAGCAGCTATGCGCACCTCGTGTCTAAGCTAGTGGTGACAGCGCCATCTAACGGCGACGTGTACACATGCGTGGGCACTGCTGGCAATAACCAGAAAACCGCATCCACTACTATTTTGACTACTGAAGGTAGCGTTATACTTCTATATTGTCACATAGCACACATTCAGCATTTTATTCGACCTAACTATAGAAAATTATACATTTTTTTAATTTATAATTTCCGAACGGAAATACTTTAACGAAAACTATACTGATACCTGCATCTGTATTATATTTATGGTTCCAATATATATCATTGCTTACTTTTAAGCGATATTTTTCTTGCAAGATTCCAAAATATTTCACCTACTACATATTCAGCACATGTAGTTCGCATCAAATTTGCTGATTGAAGCTAATGTGTCCATGTATAACATAAGTCATCCAGCAAGTAAACTTATGGTCAACTAACATCAAGTTGACCGCATGCTGCTAGAGTAACCTAATACTGAAATTTATCATTATCGACTGCCCCGTTGCTTTACTCGTTAATTACGTTACCACCTTAAGTGGTTGCAAGCGCTACTGCCGTTCGGGAGGTCCTGCGTTCAAATCAAGTGATTCTGAGTCTAGATTTGTACCCGAAGTATGGAAATACGCTCACTGCCTATCCCATTGTGGGACATAAACGTAACTGTTGAAACGTGGGAGTATACTACACTCCTCTGCCTATTCCTCCGGGGATTACAGGCGTAATGTTACTTTTTTACGTTATTGGTATTACATCATTACGCCACTTCCCTTACGAATTAGACACTTTGATGATATCTACTAATTATTTTTACATTTATTTTAAGTATATATTTTATATGTATTTTATTATAAGCCTACCACACGTTATCACCGTCACCCAGGGTTGACTGGGTGAGAATGCCTTCAGGCATTAAGTACGCCCTTGTATCCCTTAGTTTAGGGTGTTACATAAGTATAAATAAAATAAATAAATAAATAATTTACACTTCCATTTCAGGCGAAGACACGGCAGATGTTCTAGAACAGCTGTTCAACGTACCCGTGGAACCCATCATCACGGCGTCCTACGATCAGGTGCTGCAGAACCTTGGGACCAGCCTGGTGCTGCCCTGCCGCGTCAGCAGCTTCACCGCCGCCAAGGTGTTCTGGCAGGACAACCAGAATAAACTTATCTACGACAATCCATTAGCTAAAGTGCGAATTACATTATTTATTACACGTATAGTTAAGAAATATATAGCAATATCCATTCATCAGCTTTTAGATGTTTGCAAATGGACATAGACCTCTCTTTATCCGTGCCACTTAACCCGCTATATTACACTAAGCAATATTTAGTTCGCCGTTCTTTCATATGAACCCTCAATCATCATTGTTATTACATTTCCATGTTAACTTCTTTGATATTGTTAATCATTGTCATTGTAAAATAATCAAAGCTTATTCTAAATTTTACAAAAGATACAATTAACTTAAAATAGTCATATAGTGACATCTATTGTTCAGTAGCCATAATTTTAAAATTCAACTTAAATAGAAACTAAGTAGGAACAATAATTGGTTTTACCGACATCTAGTGACAACTAAAAAGACTACAAACTTATTCCAGGTGCTTCCATCAGGAGACTTACTGATCCCGAAGCTCCGCTGGGACGACATGGGAATGTACACCTGCACCGCTAAAAATATGTACGGGAAGGACTCCGCGAGCACATTTTTATATCCCAGTAAACCTAGTTCACGTACGTACTATCATATAGCAAAGTAATTATCTTCTTTGCCATTTTTTTGAAAATCCTTTTGTATCTTTTATATCCTTTTAATCACTGTATAAGTGCATCAGTAATAAGTCGTTGTGCCTGCAATAAATATCTGCTCAGCTTCTTGTCTCCACATCTCTGGGGTTTTCATCATTCTTGCTTAAATGTGGTGCAAACTCTTTTACCTCTTTTCAACCTAACGAAGTTACATTCAATTCCGTAACATGTTTTAATCGTCGTTTTAATTGTTTACAGCCAACTAAGCCAGCGGCTTCACACCGAGAGAGACAAATACCCGCCGATTAATAAATGTAATGTTCCTATACATTTAAATGCATACAACTACAGCTGTGTGGTTACGAGTATTTAACATTTAGATTTTAATATTTATCTTGCGAACTGTTCGCGGCAGCTTGGGTTACAATGTACTTAAATTTTGTTGTATTATTATTTATAATTTATTTATAATGTTAAACACTAATAGGTATTATAATTTTTTAAAATTTTTGTGATGCACATGGAATAGTATTTTTCAAATAGGTATATCTTGAAATAAGCGTTGATGCTGATATTTGAAAGACATGATTTTTATTATTTCAAATGATTTTATTTTCGAGGTGTATGTGACTAAAAGTGACTAAAAATGACTAAAAGTAAACATTAACGAACATCTCATCCTTCATCAGATAATGGCGACAAAAGCATTAAAGCCGTTTACCGCTCGTGTAAACTGTTCGATACCATGAGACGCGAAAAATTATTAATTTATTTTATGTAATTGTATTTTATTTAATTTAAAACAATTTTACCTCGTTTAATTATAAAAATGTTTATCAGCATAAATGTAATAAAAGTTTGCAATTTTTTATGTACCTATAAGAAATAAATGATGTAATTATCTTTTTGATTTATTTGTCCATAGTATAATTTCGGTACCCACACTACTATAACAGTTTAATTGAGATTGTTGTCATTAACAGAATTTTTTAATATTCCTACATCTGAAGATAGGTTTTTGTGTAATAAAGTGCAAGAATTGATGTCTTTTGTAATTTTTTAGACTAATTGTTAAAATTTTGAAACAAGAAAGGAGATTACAACGTTTGATTAATCTGTCTACCCCATGGGTACTGTTTGCATCGATAGACAAAATATCAACAACAACAGAATACTAAGAAACAAAATCAATTAATTGGCATTATCAAATGCTATAAATTAATTTCAGGTATAAAGTTATTGTAATTTTATTGTTAAATCCCAAAAAACATTTTCTTGACGACATTGATGAAATTTTGTTTTAATATTGTTATTAGTTTTAATTTATTGTACTTATCTAATTTATAATCCCTAGCAACAATATGTAAAGTATTTACCACTAGTTATAAATTTTTATTCCAACCATTGTATATTATATTTTCTGCGATTTCACGAACTATACGTTTTATTGCGCTTCCTTCCCTCGTTTAATTATCAACTTTGTTAAGAACTATATACAATAAAAGCACTCCTACCTAAACTTTAGAACTAGAAACGTCCTAATACAATTTAAATGAAATTGTTTAAAGAAGTAAATTTTTTTTTATTTACATGTTACAATAGTATAAATATCACTATGTATTACATGGAGTACGCGCAATTGAATGACCGGCATGCCTTTTAAATTATAAATTACAGAATAATAGGATCTTAGAATAAATAAAGATATATAAGTAACTATATTGTAATGTCTATTTCTTGATTGTGTGGTCGATCTTCTGGTTGCAAACATGACTGCTGATAACAGACCCTACGTTCGATCCCCAAATCGGGCAAAGGTTTATTAGGTTTTTCTAAATTGAAACTCCCAGTAGTAGCTCGGAGTCTGAATTTATACCTGGTGCATTAGGCATGCCCCCAATCAATCCATGGGACATATGAATAACGTGATTGGTGAAAAGTCGGAGTAGGTACTACACTCCTCTACTTACCCCTTCGAGGAAGTATAGGCGTGATGTTAGGTTTATTCCTTTGTTGGGTTAGGCAGAGGGTAATCTCCCCCTACCCTTAGGAATTACCAAACATGACAATTTTTTTAATGCTCGTTAATAATACCATTTAAAATGAAAAATACGATGTTTTAAGGTCTCCTATGTAGCCCCTGTCTTCTCTAGCAATATCGAAAGCTAATAAGACAAGATGATCCAACATAATGAACAATCTAAATTCCATTGTCTAACAGGATACAGCCACAGACAGCGGCAAGCGTATTTAGTTAGCATTAGTGTCGATTAGCTTCGGTACCATAAACTACACGTTGGCATCCGCCGCTGGAGGGTTGACAGATAGCACGAGAAGAGCTGCGAAATTTTCTTACTATCCCAATAAATTTTTCGTTGTTATTGCCAATTCCCTTGCGGGGTAGGCAGAGAGCACCCAGGGTCTATTACCTATAAAATTCGACGCGATTATTTATTATTTATTAATATGACTTTTTATCAGTTTATTGATACATTGTCCCAATTGTAATTATCTACACAATCTCCCGACAGCTCAGTTTTATAATAATATATATCTCATACTAAACTCTTATACCCAATTAGAGATAACATTTTATCCATCACACACTTGTAGTTATATAATAATAAAACGCACACAAGACACATTATCGCTATGATATCGCTTGCAGTGGGACCAGTACTTTAGTTCATTAATATTAATGTGTGAATGAAGAACCGGATCCTGTTTCAGTCGTCGAGATACAGGTGACGGCGAGAGCAGAGCATCGTGCAGTTGTTATCATTGACATATGAAGTACGTTTGAAATGTTACTTAAACTAAATTAAGTTTTAAATAGATACATAACTGATGTGAAATCTATATTTGCCCAGCGTGGCAAACTACGGTCTTAAACCTCACATTCTGAGAAAAGACCAGTAGCAGAACGATAAAAGGGTCGATAGGAATGATGATTAGAATGATGATGACGATGCTGAACGCTATAATGACCTGTGTATGCCAGTGTCGGTATCTCAAACTACCTCTGATATTATAACGGACCTTTAGCATACGCGGTGACCTGCTCGGCCGTTCCCACGCTCGCGTTACCGGCGAGTGCGAATCAATTTATAAATAACGTCACGACTCTATATTTCAAAGGGATAGATAGACAGATAAGGACAATCTTTGCGTCCTGTGAAACCATAAACCGAAGGTTCTCCAACTTATTCCGTCTACTGCCCACTTTGAGAATCAATCTATTCCAGCGGCGTCAAATTATTTTGATTTAAGTATACTTAGTGTGTTTACATGAGTCTTATTCTTTTTCCGAATCAATAAAGTAATATAATACACCTGTAAAGTCTGGAAGGATTAGGAAGACGAGTGTACTACACTCCTCTGCCTACCCCTTCGGGAATAGTTGACGTGATGTTACGTTTATATTTATTAATCTCTAACTCCGCTTATTTGTAGTCTCGGTTTTAACGGCACGCAGTCAAATCCAACCTACACTTAGACAGTCTCCGTATTCGATGCATTTGATCAATTACTACATTATCGACGTATTCATATACGCAATCGTAATTATATATGCATTCCTCATATTGCATCAATCACTGTTCCAAGCTAACGAGAGTCGGGTAGTGCGGCGTGGGGCACAAATATGCATAACAGCGCGCATGCAGTTAGTGAGTTATACAGCGCAGTTATGTGTACCGCGGTTAAACTTAACCTTTCTCAAATGTTAGCCGGTCAGGCGCGAGCGCATGCTTCTCCCACTGTGTGCCGGTGGAGCGGCAATCTAATACATTTATCGATATTATTATATCATCATACCAAGTCTCGTGCTTAGGCAGGTAGCAACAAGTGCCGATTA
>DWFV01000230.1:0-16173 GCA_018246775.1 Parelbella machaon machaon
GGTTCAATCCCGAGTCGGATACTATTGGATTCTTCTAAATTAGAATTTCTAGTAGTGACTCGTAGTCTGGATCTGTGCTGGGTGTATGGCAATAGGCTCACCATCTATTCCATGGGACGTAAACATAACTACTGAAACGTAGGAGTGTAGGTACTTCATTCTTCTGCTGACCCTTCTGAGGGTTACAGGCGTGATGTTACGTTTAATAGGATTATGCTTTAGTATTACTAAAATAAGTAAGATTAGCCTCTCCGTCGGAGACTGTATATTATCATTGTGAGTCAGTTTCCACCACCATGATCCGAACGGACGTATACGTAATGTCATCAACATCTTAATTCCATTTAAGTATCTCTATCTATCTCTTAATAATCAAGTCTCCAGGTAGCTTTATAAGAGCACAGCTCGAATCCTATTAAAATACAATGAGCAATCAACCGACAGACTGAGTTTTATCGTTTGGCCCACAGGAAGAAACTTAATTATGACATCGTCCGAAATCTTACGTGTCACATCGTGTATGAATAATTTATTAAGTGACATAAGTTAGCGTTGCGAGAGTGTTACTTTAGATTTATACGTCAGTGTCTGGTAGTAGACGTTTTATTAATTGCGCGGTCGCCTAAGTATTGACCATGATGGCTTTCATCTTTCATA
Source organism: Parelbella machaon machaon (assembly GCA_018246775.1). Lineage (NCBI taxonomy): Eukaryota > Metazoa > Arthropoda > Insecta > Lepidoptera > Hesperiidae > Parelbella > Parelbella machaon. The sequence goes on from DWFV01000230.1 coordinate 658, forward strand.
TGATTGTGAAAGGGACGGTTTTTTTTCAGTTTCATAAATAGATTGATTGTTTTTTATTTTTAGTCATCATCATGAAAGATTTCAGCCATATTGCTTAAACTATTTTGTTGTGTGTAATTTTTTTAAGTATCTACATATGAGGTTACTATAGATAACTCGTTTCTATGATTCCAGTTTTAATAAATTTTGTTTGGTTTAAACATACTAACAACACTAGGCTGTTATATACAAATATATTAGGGAGTGTGGTAAGGGTTAAATCAAAATTGTGGTCTAAGTTCTTTTCATGCGCTACTTATGTCTGGATGTACTGTCACTTCCTGTATGCTGGAACATGTAAATACCAGTTCAGTACTGCATTGTACACCACTAACCCACTTAACCGACTTTTCAACCGAAATAAAGCCTTTAAGTTTAACAATTACTAACTTAAGTTATGGTTACATTTGAGGCATGGTTGCTCTCGCTTCCATCTAAGTCTCAGCTGTTAGCGTCGAACATTCCAGTGTTCCAAAATATTTCCATTAGCGGCGACCTATGACAGAAAACATATTGATATAGAGTGATAAGTGGGTAAGTGATAAGGAGTATTAATAAATATAGTCTTAAAAAAATACTAATAAGGAAACCAAAAACAGTAGAGAGTATTACTTTCAAGTAAAATATAAAAAAATCAAGTGTAGACACACTTAACTAGAAACAAAATGTACTAGAAAATATCTTACAAAATAAGTTTTAATCAGTTCTTTGTACAATTACTATCCGCGGATCGATATCCAATTATATTGTCTACAATAAATAGGTATTTTTGTGTGCTAACAACTAGTACGCCCATATCAAGATTAAAATATAAATTTCATAATCATTACTTCATAATCGTTAAATCAACAAGTTTTAATGAACACACATACAGACAAGTTAATCGATTTCATCGGTTAGCAGCAAGGAACAAAGAAAATAAACTATGCTAAGATAGCTATCTACGTGCTGATGCAGATTTCGTAATAAGTAGAAATGTCTTGTGAATCTGTAAACTACTGTCATCTGTAGAATCAGTAATGATAACTATTTCAATATTTATAAGCCTTCAGACAGATTGCAGAGGAGCGTCAAGAACTATTTGAAATCATACTGATTAAGCATAAACGACTGCCTCAGGGATCTAGTGGTTGAAAGCGCGAATGCTGAGCAAGGGGTCCTGGATTCGATCCCCTGGTCGGAAAAATTAAATATACAAATAAAATCATTGAAGAAATATTTTGATGGGAACGGATACAATAAGTTTATAAAGATAAAGGACCGTACAATCGTCATGGAATTTCTTCCAATAACAGATATCAAATTTACATCCAAAATAGTAGATATATAAGTAATGTCCTATTCGCAATCACGTGTCTACAAGTCCATGTCTATTCGATATCAAGTTCTGTGATTGCAAGTGAGATTCTGAATTGATTATTGGATTAATCGGTTCTCGTAACAAACTCCGATCGATCGCTGATTGCGATTCTTCGAACAAGCTATATATCACTGTTTTACTGCATATGAGTGTTGTAATAAAAAGAAAGTTTTGACACGAAAAACTATTATTGATGATACGACACACGAAACCCGTCGTAAATAGTTTTTTTTATAGAAACTACGTCAAAAAAAAGAAATCGAATTGTCGGTACATTCAAATAATATAGCAGTGATTGGCATGACAAATCCAGTTATTTTAAGGTACATGCGTACACTTATTGAACGTCGTATATTGTTATCATTACTATTAATTCATCAGTATTGGGCACCCTTTAGGATATCGTTGGTCGGTAAAAACACTTCACGAGAAAAACTCAGTTTTAAAATGAGAACGTCAAAAATTTGCCACGTATAGCTTTAATCCGATAATGAGTATGGCGCGTGTACTGATAAATCTACTATTATCCGCTTATGAATCGTACAAGTGAGCTTTAGCCTGTAACATCGTTAACACAACAGAAGACTCACTCGCGTGAAGTAGTGACATTCTACACATTTGCCATCGCAAGCAATAACCGCTCGCCGGCAGCAGGCAACAGGGAAGCGAAACAATGAGCAGCAATCGAAGTAAATCTGTGCTCTGACCGGCGATCCGCATCGTGCCCCGGGCGGCTGCTGGCCGATACAAAAAGCATTGATATCGCCGCCGTAATAGCAATGCAAACAAAGCCGCAGGTAGGAAGTGCGCGAGATAGGTTGTTGGTGCAAGCTGAAGAAGGTAGCGTTGCATACCGTCAGGTCAATGTGCAGCAGTTACGCTATAGACACACCTACCACTTTCTCGAACAAGGTTTTTTGATGAAAAAAAGGTTATAGCATTTTTTAAAGCTGCTCTTGCATAGGCCGAAGAAGAAAATAAAGCTTTGAATTTTCAATCTGAACACGAATTATAAATTTTGGTGTTCGTAAAGGAAAATCTAAAACCGTCAATGTAGACTCGAATCTCACGTGATAATGCACCTATCAATGTCTTGATATGCAGTGATTCTTAATATACCTTGATTCTTTTATTCAGTGCCTTGATTCATATGCAGTGACCGTAAGTAATCGTTCGTATGCAATTTGTTGCCATTCGCATACACCATATGCAACAATGCAAATGTTATTGTTATTATGCAATTAACATGACAAATGTAAAAGAAACATGTTCCTTCGAGAGGCGATTGCATGAATCACACAACTAATTTTATTATCGCGTTCCACGGTCGTGTTAATGATACCAATCAGAATGATTGTCTGATCTACGTTCATGGACATTATTCTGGGGTCAATAGCTGATTACTTACCGCTTCCGCTTTCAGTCGGCGCCGTCGCGTGCCTCGCAATCATTCCGTCACAGATTGCTGGCCCGAAGCCCGAGCTGATAATTTTTGTTACTGGTACACTTTCCCGTAAACATGTCCGCCGTTCGCGCCGCCGCTCATTTGTCTATGAATTATACAGAGCTATTTGTTTACCACCGTTATGCACAATTTGCACCAATCACAAGCAACAGAGTAATTCTATTCCGCCCGCTCGGTTTCCCGCTACTGAACGCTATTTTATTCTCCTGGGTTATTGTTTTGAGTTTTTTATAACATCTTTCTACTGCGCGAAGGTGTTATGCTAGCATCGATTGCTGTATACTATTCAACTGTTCACTTGCCGTTATTTTAAAGATTGTACAGTTAATTTTTTCTTATAGGTAATCTTAAACACATGCATTCCACCAAATATTAATTCTCCTTTAAATTATCATGTAAAATGTTAAGACAGAAATATTTAATGAATCTTTCTGGTAAAAACAACCCAGTTTGTTACTCAGTAGCCACTTAAAAGTCGCGTCTAAGTACAGATGAGGCTAAACAAACTCAAGTGGCATCAGCTTAAACAAGTTAACATCCGTCGTATTAAGATGCTGATAGCATATAAATCGCCCCACATGTGATAAGCACCTATGATTGGAGACGGACATATCTCGTTTATTAGGGTTACCTTCATCGAGCTTTAAAAAGTTATTTCTCTAAATTTTATATTCTCCAGTATTTCTTTGTCTGTTTAAAAATATTACTTGGCTCTTATTTTTAACCAAAATGAACATCCCATATAGGAAGGAATTTCATAGTTTCTACATACATAATCTTTAAAAATACTAGCAAGAAAACTGAAGTAATTGGTCAAAGAATGATACGTAACCTCCTAGAAATAATATTATAACAAAAATTCAATTCTATTGAAGTTTACACCGATTCTATAAACTCTCAGTGTCACTTGACAAAAAACAAGAGGCAAACCTTAAACAAATGCAAATAGCGCGGGTGACAAGAATGGACACCACCACAGCTCCTATTAACACGGCACAGCTAATCTACGAATCAGACGGTGTTGCCAGTTTAATGGATCGCCCAGAGAACGGGGAGCGAGCCCAATTAGGTGCGGCGATTGCGAACTGCCCCAGTTGCCCTGATTTAATGTAGCTGGCAACATTAATCTTACATCACAGATTCTCGTATGTAGTCGATATAATATACTTAACCATAACTTATCATATGAAATATGATGATGGTCTATTTTTCACTTCATGGATTATGTGATTTAGTGACAGTAATATACTTATTGTATGTTTTCCATTATTCTTCATTAGTAAACACTTTTTAATATATTTTTCACGTAAGGAAGTGAGTTCTTGTGCTTCTTGGTTAATTACGGAATCTTAATTCGACAGTGAAATAATATTGTGGAAATGAGAAAATAACTCCACCATACACCGGATTTTAACGCATTCTCACCCATAACCCTTGATATATTTTAACCGTCCATCCCGCTGACCTTTATCTATTTAAAGCCTGCGTGCGTGGGGTCCATAACTCTTTGGATAATCCGCAACATACCGACGCTGCGTGGGCGTCCCGCCTAACTGTACTCGTCCATTAACTGAGGGTAACGTGATAGGGGTAATAAATTAAAAAAATCTTTCAATTTAAATAAGGTACATACGTATTTTTAACCTCACTGATTTAAAGTAATAATCCTTCCAAAAACTCTGGACACATTTCGTGATAATAACACATTGATCATAAATGATCCGGCTCAAGGACCACGAATTATTTAACTAAATCTCTCAATACGGAGAACTAAAGTACCGTTTAATGAAAATATACGCCAAGTTGCTCCTACCACGTTCCCAACATTTAAATGAGATAGCACTATCCTCCCTATAAATATCCCATAAGCATCGTAGAGAACTGTTCGCTACCCCGTAACCAATCCGTAATGTGCCAACTACTATGGTTGCCAGATGAAAGCGACCCGTCCTCTCTAATGCTTACACCTCGGATTAGCTTCAAACGGGGACAGATGGCAGGTCGCTTAACACTGGCCGTAATAGTCAGGATTCGTTAGAGGTGCAAGGCTAATTGTTTTGTGCTCTGAATCAGGATTTATGACGTCAGACGAAGTGATACCCTTCTTACTTAAAACCATTAGAACGTAGATACAGCTCTGTAACATAACATATCTAGCTCTATAACAGCTCTATAACATAACATAACTGCGCGTTATTATTTTATGCTCAAGTCAATTTAAACAATGCTTCTAAATCTGGATGTAAAAAACAATGGACAATTTAATGACTGGTTTCTAGAAAACGGACCTCAGAAAATACAAATAGATTTGTGCTAAGATTTTCTGTTTTCCATTGAATGTATTGCAATGGTCAATAAACGGTGATTAGTTCTGGCACCGGTATTTACTGAGGAACTTGTAAAATTCCAGATCCCGGCATTCGATACGTTAAATCTAGTGAAACCTTGTTAACATTTTATCAGTTTATCGGTGCTGCAAACTTAAATTATCTGCATTTGAATCAATACATTTCTGTTAACCGAATAACAAGGAAGGTAATACATGAACACACTATCGATAGATATGTATATATGTTGTTAAAAGATTCTTTAGAAGTTATGAGAATACGAGTTAATTTAGTAATAACTGCAGTAGTAATATGTCATTTTCAAACATAATTAATGTACTTATATGTATCTACCTCTTTTTTAAAATTAAAAAGTTAACTGCTGCTGCATCTATAGATCAAAACTTATACGGATAGAATCATATGTATAAAACTATACAGCCTTGGATGTTAATGATCATCCTCAAATGGGAAAACGACTGCTAAGAGTGCGCTTCATCCACAATCCTATTGAATGGCTGTCACGGTCCCGCTACTCCGAAATTATGTGCTTTGACTGCGTGGAAACCAATGGATAAACCGGCCGGTGGAATTACTGTTGCTAGTTCTGTTCTAGCATCAGCAGTGTTATTAGTTCCGTTAGATTTTATTTGTTGTTTGTCTTCTGCTACTATGTTTTCATTATTAGCAATATGTATGCTTGAATGGGAACCGTTGATGGGATCGTGTTTCACTTGATAATGGTCCACGCCCGCACTGCGCTCCGCTCGACGTCAAATTAGACCATTTCGGGAGACGAAAGTCTCTTAATAAATCTTGTTGTCTTTGTCACTGTCGCATTGTCCGTACCGTGATTAATAAAATTCGATACATGTTTATTGAGAGACCCGATCGTATTGAAAGGCCGGTTCCGTTCGTTGATTTTAATTGGTTATCGTTAATGTTTTACGTGACAGTTGTCACTCCTGCACTGACTTGTGTTTGCCCTTGACTTTCACCTTCTGATTCTGTCCCGGTGTGAAACAATCGGGCGTATATTTTTATAAGCGATCCAGGTACACAAATATATAATTCGTCATTAAAACAACAAACTAGTCCTGAAGTGAGTAACAAGGGAATGTCAATTCAAAACTTCAAATTTTCCTGATTAATTTGTCACTAGAATATCTCATAGATTTTATCGATACGACTATTGTTATTGTCAAAATCGAATTGACAAATGTTGTCATTGATTCAACTATTTTTTATTCGATTCCATTCAGTACAACACTACAATCATTTTACGTACAAAAAGTTGTTATCAAACAAGTTATTAATTTTTGTTACTAGCAGTAACAGTTCATGCTTTCTCAGGCTTTCCTTTAATATTAGTTCTAATTTATAGAATAATAAATTATTCCATCATTTTCAGGACAGTTGTTATTTCAATCTCGTGATTTGAATCATGGGCTTAAACATTCTTAACTGTTATTATTGATTTCTCTTATCATTAGAGGAATTGATCAAAATTAAATGTGAAAACTAAGTAGGTTCCGATTTATTGTACTCTTTGCTCAGATTTGCTCTAGTATTTCTGTCTATAATGGTAATATTCTATCCGTTGCTGTAACTGTCTCCATGCTAATAAAATGGAGAATGTTTTGCGACTACACAAGTCGTAATTTATTAATCGTAGCGTTTAGTTTGAATTTAATGAAACTCCGGAAAATAAACTCCATCGAGATTGAAGCTCAAAGTAAATTACCGAATACATTAGACAGTTTGAAGATCAAACAGTTCAGAATGTCTTTTAATTAAAGTCTTTTTATATGATAAACATAAAAAAGTCCATTTTATACATTACAATAATCATGAATATAAAACTGGGGATACTATGATAAAACCGAGCAATTTATATTAGTACTAGCGTAAGAAAAATTACAGACTTTTCTTTTTACGTTTACCATTAAGTGCTAACTGGAAATCTACGTAGAAAAATCCATATAAAAGAAACGCGAGTTTAATGACATTCCTAATGAGTTGAAAACGAATTACGTGCGTCAGAGTGAGCTATTAAAGCTAAGCGATCCGGCCATAATAAACTATATTTTGCCATATAAGCGCGACACTGAGATAGCGAGCAGGATATGGGAGCGCTACATCACGTGGACCGGGAGCTATTTCAGTGAACGTTTCCATTCGTCTATTTCTTACCGCCCGCAGCAAACCGTTGTCAGCTCACCAAATACACTTAGCCGGTAATCATCTCTAACATTCGTTAATGACTTAAGTATTATTAATTACCCTCCAACCGCTACTTCAGTAGATTTAATGCTTTTAACAATTTATAATCCTGCTAGTCCGCTATGATCCATTTATGTTTAAGAGCACGTAAAGTGCCCTCTTTGATATTTTTCATGATTATCATGCCGCTTATGGCGTTTCATTTAATATAGCTTTATATGTAATTGAGCTGTAATAAAATGATATAAATGACTGGTTTTCTCTAAATCTTTTATTTGTTTCTTAGAAATTGTGATTATAAAACTTTAAATACGATAGATATCTGTAATTAGGCCTAGGTTGATTAATGTAAATAGGTGGTTCACGCAACTAAAGCGCAGAGTCTCGGTTTGTTCGGTTTAAAGAGTTTGGTACCTTACGCAATAGAATGCTCCGTTGTTACATCTGGCCCATACTTTTAAACGGATGTGAGGCTTGGACGATTAAAGAAGACCTCAGGAAACTTGTAGAATCTTTCGAAATGTGGGCATACAGACGGATACTTCGTATTGAATGGACTCAGAAAGTAACCAATGAAGAGGTTCTCCGACGGGTGAACCAAAAACACGAACTTTTGCAGACCGTCAAACAAAGGAAGTTGCCTTCTCAGCATATATTATGATACACGACAGATACGAGTTGTTGCAACTAATTATGATGGGAAAAGTCGCTGGCAAGCGAAGGGTGGGCCGGAGAAAGAAATCCTGGTTACGAAACATTAGAGAGTGGACAGGGATAGAGAAAGCTGCCGAAATTGACAGCCAACCTCTGCTAGTCGGAGAGGCACTTTAAGAAGAAGAAAGAGTTCGGTCGGTGGCCAGTCTGCCGATACTAGACAACTAAGACGTGTCCAATTGTCACTTAGTGGTCAGCGCTAGTGACCGCTAGTGACAGAATATAGTTCATTCTTTTAAACTCCGGTCCTATTGACAATTGCATACATAGTACTGTGAGCTCCAGTAACAAATCAAAATACTTGACTTCCAATACGATTTTTTTACAGAAATTGCAGTACCAGGCCTGTCATATAAAGTGAACTTATTACTATTGGGCATATTTTGTTTTCATCCTATGGTATTGGCTATGTGTTAAAATTTACAAGTGAATCTAAACTGTTTTATCTTTTACAGCCGGACACGGTCCCACAAGCCAGCGTGGACATGACTACGGTTCTGGAAGTGAGCGAAGCGGACTCGGTCACGGGTCACGCGCACAGCCTCGCCATCACCACACCGGACCGAGTGACCTTCGTCAAGGGCACCTGCCGCGAGGAGACCCGGTGGTGGGCTGACGTGCTGAGCGTGTATCCCAGGAGCAAGGTGAGAATTTGTGAAATATCAGTACAACTTCCATAGAAAATTATCCGGAGAAATATCTGGCAATGATGTAGAGGTTACAGTCTGAATTTAAGAATTCCAAAAATTCAAACTAAAACCAAAATCTGATCTGGAAATATTTAATATTGATAAAAGAAATTAAATGCCATAACATTAGCATACGCCCTAAAATTCAATTTAACCAATTAGCGGCGGGCAAAAATTACAGTCACGATCAAGAAATCTAAGCAATATATTGTCATGCACACGCGTGTTCTTCAACAACCGCTGATGATATAACCCTATATATGTACGTACGTTTTCCCAAATTAAAGCAAAACGCCGACAAACACGAAGCCGCAAAACGCTTCCACATTGTAACTGGTCGGGGCACAATTGGCGCACGCGTCGCTTTCGCTGCAGGAAGTCGCACCGCTCTCATCAAACGCCATTCGGTGTTCGTTTAGATACATAAACAATTACATTCTATATTTCGGCGCAGCCGCTTCATCCACTTCACCGTAATGGGGACATACGGATGCATGATTATTATTGGCCGATAAATTGACCGAGGTGGCTCATGAGTCAGTAATTATGCGAATGTTAATGGTCTCAGATTGAGTGTGTTTCATTCGCGAGGAATGATAAGAGCAGCCCGCGATAATGGTCCACTTCCGGTGGTGGGTAATGGAAGCTTCCAATCCGGTAGTCAATATGTGTACGACGCTCGGATTCTTTAAACGTTGCAAAGTGATTGCGCACCTGGTGCTGGTGGTGAGATTGTAACGACGGTAATTGAGAGCGGCCTGCACGAGAGCATATTTAACATAAATTGTACCAGCGCGCTTCTAATTCAGTTAATTCTATTCTACTGAGATTGTAAATGTCTTTCTCGTATATTTTAAAGATTTGACTCAAAGGCAACGGAATTTTTTTCTTAATATTGAATATTAAACACAGTAATGCTTATTAAAATGCATAAAAGAAATGTAATCTAAAATTTTAAAATTTATTCAAATAGCCGTTGTTTAGACAGCTAACTTTGATGCAACAGAATTTAAATTGTCAAAGGGCCATATTTGACTCATTAATTAATTCTTATAAACAAAAATTTTGAATTTGCAATTTGCATTTATCATTTACCGTACGCCCAGTTCCGGCTACCTAGATACTGCAGGCTGACTTGCAAGTTGAAACTTGTAAGATGGGAGATTATAGAGTCACTGTGATCTTTCCCCATTTGTTTGGGAGCAGCAGGAAATGCCTCGAGGGAAATCGAGGACAGCACTTGAGATATCGATGGCTACACTTGATTCATGCCCTGACGGGACGACTCTAATTCAGTAATACTTAAAACTAATGGTTCTCAGTACAAGCCGCACCTCCTTATTTGTGATGTTGACTTTATAAGGTAATAATTCAGTTGAGCTATCTCGATATTAAGATATTAAATTACACTTACAGCCAGCGTCTCTATCTACTTCGCAATTATCAGATACATTAATATTCCTTTATCGATGTAATTAAATTGAATGTTTGTTTTTTCAACTAACGTTTCGCGATCTTTAAATGTTATTGCAGTAACGGTGAATTTAACAGCAGAAATTCTTTTAAATAGAGCAAAAATGGAAGTTTTCAGACTAGACAAAAACTGTACAGCAGTATTAGTTAATGTAAGAGAAAAATATTGCTTTAATAATCCAGACATCGAGTCACACAACTCCGGGAAATAAATTGTCTAGTTTCAAATTGAATCTACTTAGATGTTTCTGTTCACGCTTATTGTTAACGTTATTCGTTTTCTTTATATAGAAATACTGATCAGGACATTTAGGACAGCAGTTAGATATTAACCAAGTATTGGAAACGGAACCTAAATAGTCAAAAATAAAATGTACTACGCTGTCTACCCACATAAACAATTTGTCTATATATAAACTGACGACATGCTCTCATCTTGTAATTAATATTTGCACCTGCCTCAATTTTGCATCGAACAGGATGGTGAGGCAAGTTTTTTCCAAAGAGTTGCAGATGTAACACAATGCTGTAATAGAGCTCTGTAGGAACAATGCGGGCCGTGACGACTCGCTCCTAACTGGTTCCTCGCCCTTGACTTCAATTGTTCAATTCACTTACGTAAATATAGCAGTTCTGAGGTCTTGTCGGATCGATGCATTCCCACAAGCGTTAGGTTAGGAAGTAGAAGCAAGTCAAAAAACATGCTTCCCAAAACAAGACGTACACTTTTAATTCAGTGATGTGTCAAAAAATTCCTCGTGTCGAGTACAGAATTTCCAGTTGCAGGAGATTCTAATTGCAACAAATCATAAATTATATCCGCCAACGGTGTTGTCAAAACAAGAACCAACTCGATGGAGATTGCGATTCGAATTGACAGGCAATTCAGGAAAGGCCAAACCAGTATGTCTATATCCGGCAATGGCAGCGGTCTGATTAAATAGTGCGACCATTTTATCATCAACTTTAGTAGTTATTCATGACCTGCGCTGCCGGATTCGAGGTCAGGGTAATTTTTCAATTGTTCGTAATCACCGCTTGATCGGTTCTGGTAAATTTACTTCTTATGTGTGTGTGTGTGCAGCGGCCCAGTTCGCGGCGCAAATGGCCCGTCGTAATTAGCTCAGGATCGAGTTACTGCGGCCGCAACGCTGACGCACATGACTTAGATCCTTGGAACTCTTAGATTTCAATTTAAAATAGATCAGTGTTCCATTTACTAATAATTATCTTTTATACTAATAAAGTTCGCCTCGGTGCAGTACGAGAACATAACATCTCAAGAGAGGTGAACGAACCTGTTCGTTATGAAAGCGGGTGATAATAAAATGCTATAATCCGTGACCATTTGTCCCCAGCAATTCTCCGTGATATCGTCCACTTAATCTACATTCATGCAAAGACATTGAACTGGAGTGATAGCTAGAAAAAAGGCAGCGTGTGATAGTACACGTCGGAACGAGCGCAGTACGTTATCGTCACATCGCGCTTTTTTCCGCAGCTCGCCTCCTTCAGATAACAGCACATGACAGCCGTATGAATAAGTACCAGAGAGTGCCAGTTCAGATATTGCAATATATATTGTACAACTGCTTAAAGTGCATTTAATGTACATATGCTTTCATCACAAATTAGCGATTGTCCATTGCCAAATATAATTTGAGCACTAAATTCTGAAAATGGAACGTGACGCAGTTTCGTGAAATTATAATTTTTGTTTGTGTATGAAGAGAAACAATTAATAATCACTCTCAAACTGTCTTAGTGCAGGTTAAATGTGGATGTAACTTTCCAATGTGAAGTTAATTTCATTCCTATGAGTTATAAAACTTAATTATGATGAGTTTTTTTTGCAATTATATATATTAAAAAGCTGCTCCTTACAATATATCTAAGTACCGATGAGGCGAGTCTAACTTAGCAAACTCTGATTTAGTAAACTTTATATCTAGTTATCTAGTACGTTTATAGTCTAGTCTAAGTCTGTGAATATTAGCAAATATGTCTTTATTGCAACCCGTCATCTAGAAATCATATTAAGTTATGCAGTGTCTTACCACCGACCATCGGATAGATTCTCCAATCAGATATTCCCCTTTTCATTAACACTATGCAGCGTTTTTTATTGTTCATGTATACGTTTATTTGGATTACTTTGACTTGTACAACGACGTGGATATAAAAATGATAGTAAAACGGTTTACATTTCAGTTTCCCGCTCCGAGGGTCTGTTATTCCAATCTCATGCATACACTTTGCTAAGTTACGTGCTTTTAAGATTAAGTATCTTTCGCTATAACGGGAAAGGAAAACATCGTGAGGAGACCGGCACGCCGTAGCTTTTTACAGTGTTCTCTGAAAGGTTCTGATTACTTAATAAAATTATTATGAAGTTTATTTTCTTATTATGAGGGCTGCCATTCTGCTTTTATCCCGACTGATACTACATAGAATATGACCTTAAATCTAACCTCGCATAGGATCTGTTTCTGATGAAATTATGATATCAAGAAGAAATGACTCCACTTACGTAGATCGACTCCAGGTTTTTTAAATGTTTAATAATAACTTGAATACAAAGGTTACTCCAAGATGGTACAAACTAAACAACGTATCTCTCTTTTATGGGATATAAGCTCAACGCTAATACTCGTATACGTGAAGCAGTTAGTAAGCTCAATGGAAATGTAGACGGAGCTAATACCCCTTTTCAGTACCTGTGCACCATTAATGCCTGTATCTATACAAGCTACTTTTGCACATCGATGTCCAACGATCTCTGATACGGTAACGATATCCCAGACCTTTCCTCGAAACTTGCCACTGGATTTCATTAGTCCGGAGAGTAATTACGAGCAACCTTACAGAGCAGCGAGCGTTACGTGCCCAGTGCGTGTAAAATGTCGTTTTCTAATGTTCCATTACGCATCTAGTTGATTGAGATCACAGTCCAGAACTGGTGGCAATTAGCAATGTTTTTTTGCAGTCGTGCGGAAACAGCTAACAACATATTCCGCATCGGTGCGTACCATAATCGAACACTGAGGAAATCGAAACATTCTTTACACTTTTTCGGAAAATTTATCGTTTTTCGCGGAGATGAACGGAAGAACGTTTGTACGTAAATACGATAATGTTTAATCACTCCGTCCTTTTCTTCAAAGTTTTTACACTATTTTAAGCAATGTTATAGATATATAAGTATTTCGTATAATTATAGTTATTGATTATGTATTATTTAATTGACAAGTTTATTGTCTATCAGTAACAGCAATCACAAACAGAATAAATAATACATGAGACGATAAAAACATGAATAGGCGAAAGGAAGAAGCTTAGCTTTTGCTGCAAAGAGATTATAGTCTCGTGCAACGTTGATTACATTATCTCTCATTCGCTCTTTCCCTGAACTTTTATACGGGAGTTGAATCCTATGTTCCTCGCTGGGTTCATGTTCTTGTATATTAATTTCATTTTATATTTTTAATACGTTTGCTATGCTTGCTTTTACAATATTCTGATTTTCCTTCCCATTGTATGCGAATGGAATATCTGTGGTTATGTTAGCTTGTCAGGGCGCTTGTCGCGGGATTGAAATTCTCCGATGTCGTTCCACCGGCTACATGAACGGCTACCCCACTTACCCTCAGAAACTCAACAGAAAATCGACCGATTAACGCTGACCACCGAACACAGTGATGGAACGCGATTCGATCTGTAGCGAGAATTAATAGACGCGATTATCTTATAGAATGTGTTATACATCAATGTCTATCCGCTTAATTAGATGTTGGAAACCTCGTGCGTCTAAACATGGCGGTAGGTGAGGCTCGCAGCCCGCTATGGGGTTTAATAAACAAGAGAACAGCTGACTATCACCTTATCGTATATCTGCAGTGGCCGATAAAAACCAGTCGACGTCCATTATCTCACTGAACATTTTCACAATGACCAGCTATCGGTCCTAATTTGACAATCAATGTTCTCAATGTAACCACAATCTCCATAAGATTCATGGCGTTAGTGCGGCTTGTGATAACGCAGTTTATAATTTTTTTAAAAACAAAAACGCGCTTATATCAAAGCGACGAACAAAACACTCTACATACGTACGTGGGTACATAACTAGTAACTCTATTAAAATTTTTACGAAAGCTTTTTATATAGATGACTCATATTAGATTGAAGTGCTATTCATAGTGAGAACATAAAAATAATTGGTCAAAACATAAAACAATTCGGTATCGGCGCGCCGGCGCCGTCCCGTTAACGCGGAGATAGATTCGACGGAGTCCCGCGCCGCTCCGCTAGGGTTGGCGGTTTTGAGAAAAATTATAATATACCGGAAAATATTCACCAAGAACATAATAAATATTGTCAAAATATTAATCATTTAAGATGAATAATTATTAATTATTAATAATAAGAACGCCCGATCATTTAAATGTCGTGTACAAGTGTAGAGAGCTTCAGGAGTTCATGCGTTACTATTTGTGATCACCGCAAATATTTTCTATAAATCTTGAATTCGCAATAAGATGAAGTTTATTAATTGATAAGCTGTCTCGAAGCTGAGAACTAATATACTATTTACAAATGGGTTGCAACTACATCCATTGCCACTACACAGCCTCAGCGATCATAGGTCGCTCAGTAAGTCATAGGTACTTAAATATTGACATAATTCCAAGCATAGAAATTTGGATTAATTTTATATAAATACAACTTGCTGTTGTAATCTCAATACAATATTGTAAAGTAATGATCCGAAATGGTAAATTTGACAGAAATAGAATCTATTATTTTACCAGTTTATCGAAAGATGTAATAAGGTAAGTCGGGGTGGACATAACCTAGCAACCCTAGGCCGGGCCGCGGGTCGCTGAACTGATTGATACCTTTCTAGATCGCAGCGCGGCCTTTTTACATGTATACTTCCTGTTTATTATACTTCGGAGCTTTGTTTCGAATGACGACGGTGTTTTTGCTAAATACGCATCATACTATTGTCCATTTCGCTCCCAATACGAAATACCGTATCGATTACATTGGACTTCTTGCATTGGTTATATTATGTATAGAGACATTCATCGACAGGAAAGTTTACGGTTTAATTACTGACATTGTTTCTAGTTTGTGTCAATAAAAGTCTTTATTAATTAATATCTCGTGAGTAACTACGTAATGGTAATATATGTAGGTACTACTTGGCATTCACACCATCGT
>DWFV01000231.1:0-16171 GCA_018246775.1 Parelbella machaon machaon
AATAGGCTCACCACCTATTCCATAGGACTTAAACGTAACTGGTGAAACGTGGGAGTGTACTACACTCCTCTGCCTACTCCCCTTAGGGGTTTCCAGGCGTGATGTTACGTTTAATTTACTTTATAAAGTATTTAAAATAAAAAACGAACTGTTACCTGATTGTGAAGATCTATAAGGGATTGAGGTGGCCGGTTGATAACAACGGGGGGTGTGAAAACGGGAAGTTCACCTTCAGTGTAAAAGGAACAGAAAATATATTATTACTTTTATTGTTGTAATATTTCTCGATTTTGACACTGTCGAATGTGAAAGAAAGTAACTTACTCTGATTAGTAATACCGAGTCCTTCTTTGGTTACTTTCGATAAACCTTTGATCTTCAAAAACTGTGCAGCGGAAACTAGTTCATCCAAATTCTCTTCTAGACATTGAGTTTTGCCGCAATACATAAATTCCACTAGCGATTTGAGCACGCTAAATCTCATTTTCAATATTATTAAAGGTTCGCCGGGTTGTTTTTGTAAGACTTCCTACAAATTAATTTTGAATTAGGCGCCATGGTACGTACATGGCATTAGGAAGAATTGTTTGACATTTTGTAGAAGTTAACTTTACCTGGAAGTAAGCACTGCTGGCAGCAAGAACAGCTTTGTGAACCCGCAAAGTGTGAGAGCTACACATAAGTGTCATGTCCACTAATGATTGCATTTGTAATAATTTTCCAAATCTCGACATCAAATGCTCGGAATAATCCTCATAATGAAGACTATACCGTATAGGAGCCATATCGGATGGTCAATGAAAATTGATAAAATAATCATGAACTAAGTTTGTTGCAAACGTGTCAGCGTTTGTAATTTGATGGGTAAAACAATTGAACTGTGGTAATGATATCAGAAATTGACGTTGAAAAAAATATAGAATATATGTTATATGCCAGCATTCATGATTGTAGTGATAGTACCTATTTATTTTTATTACCTAATAATAATTAAGCTAGGTTTTTCTTTGAAATTTTAAATATTGGTTCAGTTCAAAAATTCAGTTTAATTCATGACAGTATTATGTTTGTCATATAATCTTTGTTGTGCTATTATTTGAGACAAGGTTAATAAATATTTCAGTTGTTTAGTTTGTGGCATTCTTTTAATTATTTAAAAAATACAGAAAAAATAGTAAAATGTTAGAAAATGAATTTATTACAAATTTGTATTTTTCAACATAATACAGGCAATATCGAAAAATTAAAATACATATTAGGTAACAAAAAACCTAAAATTGATAAAACAGATCTTTAATGTAAATTAATATCTATCACAGACTAATTAAGTACTGAAGACGGGATATAAATAAGTAAGTTACTACAGATTTTTTTGTTATTAATATAAATATTAATTATAATCAGACCATGGATACCAGTTCGTGGAAATGTGAGTAATGAGCAACCTAAGCAAATTATATATAAAACATTTGTTTTTTTTTTGCATGGAATATACATATTTTGTAGGAATGTTTCGATTTGTTCATAAGGCACTTGGAACAAATACAGTGAGATCATGGTCAGACGATATTTTAAAACCAGATAACACCAAAAATTACCATAAATAAAATTATGAATAATTCCACAGAAAACACTTATTCGCGCATATATCTAGATTAAATCTGAGAATAATACAATTAATTCATATTTTCCATGTACTACAAAATTATTTGATAAATATAATATGTTTATAATAATCACATTCACAATATAAATTACACGGTGAATACATACGTAAAACGACAGGCTATAGATCTAAGTGTTTAAATCAAAACAAAGTAATATTGATTTAAACCACCTTAACATGGTTATTATTAGTTTACATGGATACTGCAAGAACAACCAAACCTTACGTTCTTATTTATACATATATATCTATGATAAGACATCTACTAATAACGGAATGAGATAAATGCCATAGCGAGAATCTAGCTGCCAGACGTTCTCACATTATCCATATACATACATATATACGTGGAACACATTTAAATACAAATTTGTAACACTTCCAATACTTTTAGTATCGTCTTAGAAATCGGTTCTTATACAATACAATACCTAGCTTTTACATTTTACCCTTACCTCCCTACGACGAAGCTCATAGATGCTGTGGCGTAGCCGCAAAGCATTCGCGACCTTCTTACGTCATTTAAATACACATTGGAACACATTCTGATTATCTGAGATAGGAATCTACACGCGCTTAGAACAACTGTACGTTCCAAATTTTAAAATTGTTAGGTCAAAATAATAACAAAAAATAAAACATGGTACAATAACTTTCCACTATATATTGTAAGTACGTTTTTTTGTAGTTGGAATGTTTAAAAGTACTATAAATTGAAATAAATCACTCCTACACATTAAATTGGCATATTTGGAGTTTTCTAAATTTGAAGTCAGATGTTGTCAAACAGAAAAATTGCGTGTAACTATCACTTCAAATTTATTATCCTGGCGATTTTGTTTAAGCATAATATTACTCGGTTTTTGTGCCATTCGTAATAATTATGTAAACGAACCCGCAGTAATAAATCTTATCACAACGTTAAAAAAAGGCGGGAACTTAAAACAACAATTATTTTGTACCTATTACTAGATAATGTGAACATTAACAGTTAGAATTACGATATTTTAATTATTAATTTTACCATAATGTACTTTAATATTGTCACACTAATACAACGAATTATAAAATTATATTCCATCCCAGATATGGCAGAACATAAACAAAATAGTTACAGCCCTCGACTTCGATTTGATGTAAAATCAATTTATACTTTAATTTGCGTTAAATCCAATATTTATAGAAAAATATCCTTACACAGACAGTATATTTTCCGTTCCTTAAGACTATTGTTTGAAATGATTGTTATATGTTTGGTTAGTACAAGTTTATTTGCGTGTAAAAAGAAAAAAAAAACAGTAACGAAATATTTCACAACCTTGAGATAAAGTAGAATTTTTGAGGGGTTTTAATGAAAATTGTGATTGTTAAATGTTAAACTATTCAGTTGGAACATAATCAATATATCGTAACATCTATAATACTTATACTGACCAAACATAAAGCTATTATATTAACATCTTTATTACGTAATATTTATCCTTGGAGAATTAATAGTGCGAAGTATATTTTAATAAATATCTATTCAGTTTAAACAGATTGACATATTAATTGACAGCTATCGGCGTAAATAAAATATTTATATAAAGCGAAATGTTTGCGCGCAATATGTGGCGCGCATTTTTAGATACAATCGTAAGTAATATTATTCAAGCATTGGTTACGTTCATAATACAAATACATAGAGTTTATTAAATAAAAACAATTTTAAAATAAGTAAACAAAGTACAATTATATGTCAATTATATAATAAAATAATTATATATGAACACTTTACATAGGTATGAGTAAATTTGTACAATAGGTACATAGTATGTAGAAAAAATAGAGATTCATTTATAGAGATCGTTCAGTAAAACTAGACCATTGCCAGCGGAGCTACCGTTAAATATTTCATGCAGTAAAAAAATTTAAATATTAGTGTCTAGACACATACACGTGCGTTCAAGGTACCCTGAAATTATTAGAACAGAAAAAGCAACGAAAGAAATTTATTTATTATGAAATCTAACAAAAAGGTAGTCATAATGAGCATTTTTTAAAGTAAGTTTTAGGTCACTAGCCTTGTATCTCATGCCGTGGGACAATTTTATCGTATCCTATGCTTGCTTACGGCATTAAGGTTTAA
This sequence comes from Parelbella machaon machaon, assembly GCA_018246775.1. NCBI lineage: Eukaryota > Metazoa > Arthropoda > Insecta > Lepidoptera > Hesperiidae > Parelbella > Parelbella machaon. The sequence goes on from DWFV01000231.1 coordinate 3,795, forward strand.
ATGCCTATTTCGAAAACAATGTTTCTTTCACTCTTCTTAATATTTACTGAGTAGTTCGATACGGATGCAAGAGAATAAAAAACTTATCACAGCGGCCCTGTTTAACATGCAAAATTATCGTATTATTTATAATATATGTTAATGTATTCTTTGGAACTCATACCCACCAGGGTATCAGGGGACCAGGGTATCAGGGGACCAGAACCATCTGGTCTGAAATGTTTCACGTAAATTCAGTGAGAAAAACTTATTAAGGTAGCGTTTTAACGATAGCTTTTATGTACTACCTTTTAATAGCTGAAAAGCGAGGTGAACTGAGCAATGGTCTGTTTTAGTGCCAGGTTACGTTAGTACTTATATCAAAAGCAAATTACAATATTTACATCGGCCGGCAAATACGTACACCTCGCGAATATCTAATATACACATGGATTAACTATTACTTGCTCGTACTCAGGAGACTAATCTAAACGTTCACCGACGGCGCGTCAGTCGTCGATAATGTTAAGGAAGTCCTCGGGCTCCGCGCGCAGCCCGTCGGCGGACGGCGCGGCGAGCGGCGCGGTGAGCGGCGCGGCGAGCGGCGGCGCGGGCGGCGCGGCATCGGGCGCGGCGTGCTTCAGCTCGCCGAAGGTGTAGGAGGCGCGCGGCGCGGCGGGGCGCGCGCGGCGCTGCGGCGACCAGCAGAACGGCTGGCGCGGCTCGGCGCCTGCCGACATCGGCATCGCCAGCTGCAGCCGCGATCGCGTTAGCTCGTTGTCGCTTAGCTGCCGTTTGAGCTTGTCCTTCCCCACCACCAGCTGGAAGCCCCGCAGGCTGTTGTCGGCGGGCGGCGCCCCGCGCAGCTCCGCCTCGCTGAGCTGCCTCCGCAGTTTCGATGCGGGTGACGTTTCGGGGCCGCTTTTCCGCACAGGTTTATCGACTAGACTGTTGTTTCGCGATGTTTTGCTGCCACCTTGTCGGGAGCCGCTCTTGGTCAACTCGGGCCGGCTGCTACCTGACGAGCTGCTAGTGTTCGTACCACAGGTATCATCGGCGGCTCCCGGATTGTCCCTTCTCAACGTTTCTATGACATTGTAGAAGTGTTCCAGTTCGTTGGTGCTGTTGTTTCTAGATCTGCTCATATTGTTTGTACTATGTCTATGTGGGCGGATTTGTGCCCGTGGTAGGTGACCATAACTGCTCTGTCGCGATATTACCCCGCCGGTCTGACGGCGCGGCATGCTGCAACTCTTAGGAATTAAGGCATCCTGCGTCATAACTACGTTCTCATAAACGTGCGTGTTGTTGTCGAAATCTTCCTGAGCTATTAAATTCTGTTTACTTTCAGTAGTATCTCTTTTTTGACCAACTGAATTGCTCTTTTTGTGCCCGCTTCGAATCTTTATGTCGGGTATCTTTTTACCTAATTTACAATCGCTTGCACTTCGTGGCAATAGATTGGCATATCCGTGATCTACATTTTCTGGATTTTGTGGCTTTTCAGATTTGAGAACATTGGGTGGAGTGTTTTCAGGAATGTTTTTTGATGCATTGGAATGTTTTGCAAGTTTAGTAGATGGATTGAGTTTTGTAGGATCTATAGCGCAAGTTAGTTGTGGTGCTACATCGTGTCGTTTTCTATCTAAATCGGGCTTAGACGATTTATCGAGGACAACTTTTGTTTTGTCGCTCTTACAAATTTTGACACTAAATCTGAATGGCGGCTTGAACACAACCTGCAGCCTGGCCTTTTCTCCTGATAAGAGATTAGTCGCGCTTTTCGACGGTCTCGTCTTTCTAGCAGTTTTTGTAACTGGCCTATGTGCTGCTCTTTCAGTGAGCCCCAACGGAATGGATTTCGATTTTGGAATAGCGGGCGGCTGCGGTGAACTTAAAAGCCATTTCTGCACTTTAGTTAATGCTTCGGTGTCTTTAGTGGGCGATGAAGGATGTTTTTGCATGGAACTATAGTCAATAGTTTCCTTCTTTACTTTCACTTTTCGCTTTTTCACTTTATTCTTATGCTTCGATAGAATTACATGTTTTGGTGATTTTCCTTCAGCGTTTGTCACTATTAGTGTGTTTTCTTTTGTTAGTTTGTGAGCTTCATCTACTTTTGGCTGAGTGCTTGGCTTCTGAAAAACAATTTTAATTTTTTTGTTAGTGATGATATTTAATATTTTGGCTATTAGGGCACATAAATCAAGTTATGCGGTTACTAACCCTTTTCTTGATAGGATGGGCAGGAGACGCTTTGTCCCCTAACTTTTGGTGATCTTTCTTGCTGCGATATGCCCTAGTACGGAGGGCGACCTTTTTCTTTAGAGGAACTTTAGACCTATAATGGATACGATGCACATATAATATAAATTAACATAATACGATATCACGAAAGCGTTTACTGTAGAAATTAATAAAAATATAAGTATAAGGAATAACATCACATAAACGTACAGAACAACTTTTTATATTGCTATTATATCTTCAGAGCGAAGTGTTCTACTTCAAAATTTCACCAGTTACGCTTGATGTCCTACTATGGAATATCTGGTGAGCGTATTACTACGCACAGCGTCCATATGCAGACTTCGACCCACTACTAGAAATTTCAACTAGAAAATGTAAGTTAGAAATCTTGGATATCGAACGTGGGACGATTAGTAGTCGCGCTTGTAGCCATCCTAGCGACGAGGAAGTCATGAGAGATGGCAAGTAAGGTAGTCTCCATGTACTATAAAAACGAAAGCACAACTTTTGCAACGAGTAGTTAAGCAAATTTACCTGACAGCCGTGTGAACTATCAGTCCCTGGTCGGTGGCGTCAGGCAGGCGGACGGTTTCGGTGGTGGACGAGTGGATGATAGTGACGGACTTGAGTTTCTTGCCGTGCCGGCCGAAGAATCTCGTGCTTATGACCTGCAAACGTTGAGATACAATTTCAGATTTTGAAACAGGTATTTTTGGTGATGTCTATTTTTGAATTATAAAACTTGAGATCCATAGTTTTTCGACAAATGAAAGATTTTGATCAGATGCCACATTTATAAATTTACTTTTATAAAATAATGTATAATTTGGTAAGGAATTTACTAAAAGATAAAACAATTTAGTTTCGAAGATAATTGGGTTTTTTGTAGATATTTAACGATAGTATTTCGATTGATACATTACTAAATACTCATGAAATGGTCAATCAATATTAATTCAGAAATGATAAATGTATGGTCCAATTTAGCAAATTTTTAAATGAGTGAAAAGAAAAACAGGAATGAAGAAGTCATTTAAATGAATAATGACCAATTTGTGGTGTATTTAGCTTAACATCTAATAAGAATAATGATGATTATACGTCAATGGAAAAGTGAGTAAAATGTTGGTAATACCGGTTATAAAGATACAATTTCAAATACATTTTTTTTAACTTTGTTGGACTGAATCGACAGATTTCGAATAGAACTGATTCCTTATTCAAATTCAAAGTTGTTTCCATCCAGACGAGGTACTATGTTAAAATAAATTGTACAAAATGACAAATGACACGAAAATACTTTCAAATTGCCATTATTTGTAACTATATAGCAATTCCATATTAGCACATATGACCACACTTCTAGCTCTCACACAAAGTTATTTCTATACCTTTTATGGGTGAATTACTGATTAACTTCGATTATAATCGCGGCGTCTAAAGTGTTGCAAGATCGCTGAAGGGAAAATAAATATTGCTATCATTTAATGAAAAAAAAAAATTACATTAAAACTTTGTTTTTTGTTTTTGTCAACCAATTAATTATCAGTATAATCTAAAATGTTATTATGTAAATGATCAATAAATATAATTCATTTCAATTAATAATTGATAAAAATTAAATAAATATTGATAATCAACTAGTACAATTAGACTTTTTTATAATCAGCGAAGATTATACTCGTAACCAAATGTAATTACTGCAATTAACCACAAAGTAGATACACTTATAGTATATAACGTAGATATAATTATTATTTTATTATTATAGATACACGTATGTAACCCTTGTATTAACACAATTATGAAAACTAATTTCAACTCAAGTGCAGTGTCGTCGTACTGACCAGCAGCGCGATGACGGCGAGCAGGATGAGCAGCACGGCGTACCAGTGGCGCAGCACCCAGCGCTTGAAGCCGGCCAGGCTCTCGTCCGACAGCAGCAGCTTGCGCAGCGTGGCCAGCGGTCCCGACGGGTCCACCTCGCGGCAGCGCTGGAAAACGTCGCAGTACCTACGCGAGTAGCATAGGGCAACTCTTAGTTTTGAGATCACCAGTGATAGACTTAAATAACCTCTTTACAGGGAAATGAAACATGTGCTTCTTCGGTTATGAGAATTTCAAAAATAACTGTATTACAATACTGTTTTATCTGGACTGTGATAGTCCTATGTAAACGTATCGATTGATAAACGTTTTATTGTGGACTGTGTATATGATACTGCTAGTATTATTATATCACTACGTCAGGTCCCTGATGTAGTACGCAGAGAGCACAGACTGAAAAGTTTTTCACCTCTCTCTTTCCTTTTAAATATTGTGAATATTCTATAAGTTAGTATGAAGCAAAATAAGGTAAATGAAAAAATGGTACCCGTTGTAGTCGTTGCAGGGCGTGCCGGGCTTGGCGTACATGTCGGGCACGTCGTAGGGCGGCGCGTTCCAGTGGAAGGAGGAGAGGCAGGCGCCGCCCGCGCGCCGGCAGCACAGCTCGCACGCCGCGCGCGGGTCCGCGCCGCGCGCCGCGCACTGGCACGACTCCAGCCCGTACGCCAGGCAGATGGAGCCCGTGCACTCCTGCCGGCGCGCATACACACTCGTACACACCACAGAGCACACCTCACGCATTGTTTCATTCAAGAACGATCACTTCGTTTTGAAAGGAGATTTGAATGATCGAATGTTTGCTCTAAACAGCACTTTTGCAACATGGAGGTGTTCCAAATTGTTTAATTTCTTTTGATTGTTGACTGTACGATTTAATGTGACTAAACTAGCACTGACTGCATTTAAAATAACTGTTCTCATTCCTAAAGTACTATTGACTATTCACCACTAATTAGAAGTTTTCTAATCGATTTATCCTCACTGGACTACCTGATGCCAACAGTTCTTGTACAAAATTTCTTTTCGAGTTCGATTGCAGACGTCCATTGACGGTACCAACTATTTCTCATTTCTGTTTACCTATTTACTATCTGTACAATCAACAAATATCATTTAATGAGTGAAAAGTTAGTGGTCTATTTTAGATGTTCATGGTGGGCAGCAGTCGTTACTACTCGTTTTAATAAAGAAACATAATAAGTGAATGTGAATAATGCTCGTACTCCCATGAAGCAGACGAGCTCCTTGTCGCAGCGCGTGCGGTTGGGCTTGTGGCGGCTGGCGGGGCAGGCGGCGCGCTTGCCGTCGCAGTGCGCGGCGTCGCGGCAGCCGTTGTCCGAGCGGCACTTGTCGCCGAACTTCAGCGTGCACGACGCCGTGCAGCACGGACCCTAGCGACCCACCACGGCTTCTCGTGTTAATAGTTCAATGGTAGAACAGTAATACGAAGATTATATAAATAAACATAAACATCACACCTATGTGCGTGTGTGATATGAGATTTGCGTGATGGGAATTTTTTTTTTTTTTTTTGAGGGGGGGTAAATATATTGAGGGTAAATATTTATGTAGGTAGACCGATTTTGGATATTCAATAGTCATTCATTGTTTTTCTTGATAAAAGATATATAAATGAAGGTAAAAATGCTCACCTGACTAGGACTACAGACGCTGTGCTCAGTGAGCGTGCAGGGCTTGTAGTGCGGGCGGGCGGCCTGCGGGCGGCAGCACACGTCCGTGCACTCGGACGCCCAGCCGCAGTCGCACTCCTCGCCCTCCTCCACCACGCCGTTGCCGCAGATCGCTGGTTGGGGCTCTGCCAAGGGTAATTTTCCAGTTTTTTCATAACTAAAATTTAACTTTTAAATAAAGTGAATAATCGCTTTTTAAAATATAAATTGTATTTTACCAACTTGATAGTATTGGGAGCCTAAACGAGTATCTATAGTACGTACATTGTAAGTTAAGATCTTCAGAACTGTAACCCCTTACCATACTAAAAGAAATTAGAATTTTTAAAATTACGTTTGTTGGATGATGATTGTATTAGTGTACAGCTATAGTATTGGTTATCGGAACCCATGAATATGTAATTTGAAGCGCTCATAGTCTTTATGAATCGGTAAATGGCCGCAATATGTCAGGTTAAGAAATTGCGGTGGTAATCGTTTCGTAAAAGAACCCTTATAATGTTGTTGACAATTTGAGAAATATTTATGAAATGTAATATTTATATATTATTGATTTAAATTAGTGTAGTTTAAAAAATTATCACGTGTCACCAATGGCCGTGATTTGAGTAACTTCCAATGACCATTCACTGAGTAACTTCCAATGACCATTATTTGAGTACTGTCCAATGACCACGTTTCCCATTACCTGTGAAGCAGCCTTTCGGAGACCGTGCTTTGTTGTTCAGCACCGGGTCGATGGCCCGGAGGGAGCAGGGTGAGAATTTGTTGTTATTCTTGCGATCGCCGCTCGTCGCGCGCGCGAACATGATGTAGTTGCCGTCCTCGCCGAACGGAGTGCACACTTCCGGATCGTGCTGGAATAATAATGTTTAAAAATACACATTTATATAGTCAACAATTTAGGCTTAATAAAGTTCTTAGAAACACTTTCATCACAATTTTGAATGTAGGTAATAACATTTATAGCTCACAATAGCTTTATCTGTTCATAATTTTAACGTTAATTAAAAACTGATTAGCATTAATCATTTCCCAGGATATATTCAATATGATATATTCGTTTTGTAGGTAGCGATTTTAGATTATGTCTTTACGTATTTAATCGCACCAACGTTTAATACCAACCGTCATCTGACATAATCGTAAACAAAGCAAGGCCCCACTGATTTCTTGATACATATTTCAGAGTAAGATATGGTGTGGTTTGGGTGGCAATCAAAGCGCACGTAGTTTATATCAAATATGCATTGAAATCGTGGCGTGCAAGCTTGTAGCGACAAGACGACACCTCAAGGGGGAAATTGCGAGCAAATTTTCGTACAAGTTCGCCGACAATTCCCGGTGTTCGGTTAATGCTGAGTACTCACAGGTGAGCCGAAGTTGTGTCCAATCTCGTGAGCGAGCGTGACATGAGACACCGCCGGCGGCACATGCTTCCCGTAGTTTAGCAGAGTTACGATGCCTGTGTTCAGAGACTTCATGCTGCCGCGATAGTGCTGCCATTGTAACAAAAGAATTGGCATAAGTCAACTAAGTAAACAAAACGACTATATTTCGGTATTAGCTGATAATTGCATGTACTTTAATTGAAGTAATTACACCAGTTGTACATTTAGTTGAAGTGCAGCAATTGTATATTTAGTATTAGTTATTACAATTATTGTACATTTAGGTTAAGTTAGTATCACTATTGCTGGTTTACTGTAAATTACTCCCACACTGATACTTTTAGTATAATTTATCACAACTGGATAATTCTACATTCTTGTTAAAAATATAGCAAGAAATTTTCTTGCTAATTCTAAGAAATAGCGACGAACTTGTGACTTATTTGAATTATAACAGTTCTGTTTAAGATTGTAAATATCTTAGTAAGATAAATAAATATCTAGGTAGTCGTGGCACTAAGACATTGCTAAATCGGCCGGCGGTCTACAAATACATTTGCTTTTATGAACGGAAATATAAAATCAAAGAAATTTAGTTATATATCATTGAATTCTTTATATCACCACGAAATTGGGATCATCTAATAAAAATAGACGGACAATGTGATAAATTCCATTATTATCCCCCGCCTACTCACCCCGTTCTTTTCACAGACGCCTCCAGCATTTTTAAGATCTCCCGTCCATGCCAGTCCCAAGGTGCCCATCTCGAAATCTCTGTAGGTGAACATGTAAGCCAGGCAGAAAGCATCGTAGTCCTCCTCTGAAATAACAAAATCTAATTATATCATATATATTTGACATTGCCGTATCTATGACTCATATATATTTACTCTGTTCAGAAGTTGTACAAATAGGTCAATACGGCAATTCAAGTCAAAATTAATTACCAGAAAAGAGCTCCAAGTATTTCTCAACTCCGTAATTGTTGGGAAATCGATAAGCGGGGTCTTTCAAAGCGTCCAAAGTGTGCACTTTTATTCTTTTGATCATAAATGTTATGTTATCCGGTTTTCCATCTTGATTGAAATCTGAAAAATCATTGGTCATATAAATAACTTCGCTGTACACGTGAAACAGAAACGAGTCTATAAATCTATTACATAAAAATATGCGAGACTAACGTAGGTATATTATAACATCAGAACTCACGTGCGAGACAGAATGTGTTATGTAATACTCACCTGTTACTTTATATATTGCGTTAACTTTTTGCACGTGACGCGTCATAACCTCTATACATGCTTCTTCTGATCCGTATCTTTGGAAAAACATATGATCCGCCTGCAAGTAGACCAGACAAGTCGTTTTTCTTGGATCCACTGTTACCCTTTTGTTGACGTGTCGTCCGTCATCAGTGCCATTTGCGGACAACACCGTATAGCCCACCGGTTCCTTCTTAACGATATCCTTGCTAACGGTCACTACGCCAGCTTTAGTTTTTATCACTTCGACATGCGTCTTTGGCTTCGGTCTGGAATCTTCCGTGTCGAGTCGCACTTTAGTAATCAGGTTACTTTTATCGATTTTGGTTTTAGGTTTTCTAGTACTGAGCCTATCGAAGGGATCATTGTTACTAGTGTAAGGAACGTCTAAGTCTAAGGGTAAGTCGGGGTTTTTCTTTGGCTCGTCATCTTGCATTTCGTCTTCGGGAAGCCAACGCTTTTTCCGTCTGTTTACTTCGCCGCTCAAGTCTTCCGTGTAATTGTTGAAGGATATTTCTTTTACGTTTTGTTCGTCGGTATAATTAAAAAGTTCCCCTTTCGGTCTGAGAGTGCCTTTGATGTGAAGTAGGTGCGACGCGCAGGGCGGTTCGTCCTTGCCCTCGTGCGGATGCTCCACGTCCGATCTCCTGTAGATAACGCTGTGCATTGATGGATGGTCTACGTTATATCGGGACAACGGCTCCACGTAGTACTCCTCTGTGGACGTCCATATCGTTCCGTCGAACAGGCCGTCTGCTGTAACAATGCCGTACACGTGCGACGAGTCGTCATCTGAAAATGTATTATAATTTAGTAAAAAATATATTTCAATATCTGGTATTCTTTCGACAGTAAATATTGTTTTTATGTCACAGTAAAATAATTTTTTATTGAAAACACTTTTAATATGACTTTACTGTACCTACCGCATATTTCAACCATCAATGCGGATTGACGGGCAAATAACGCATTTAGGTACTAAGTCCACCCTTTGCAACCTACCTTTAGGATAAACTGTAAAGAATAGATACATAAATACCTAGATGTTCAAAATTATTCTAACTTTGAGAATAATAATATCTCCGTAAGTAATATTTAACATATCTTTGTAAATAATAAAGTTGTACTGTACAATGAGGTTCTACAAAATTGTACTGTATAATGAGGTTCTTGCGCAATGAAGTGAGGGTGACGATTATCTTGAAATAAGCTTTTGAATCACAAACAAGTAAAGAATGCTCAAATGGACGGCCAACGATATTTTATGCAAACTAATTCGAGGTGCAAAGAGCTTCGGGGCACCGAATGAATTAAAATCACAACTTGCAGTCGCAACGGGAGGGATGGCAACCGCTTATAAATAACTGTAATTACACCCCACTCTCCCCAACGCTACCCCTTATTCATTTTATTGATAAAAAAACATTGACTAAGTGTCTGAGAGCTTTACAGAAAATTAGGTTTTTTCAGGACCAATTTCCATCCGCGAAGCCTTTGCGTTGAGCATAAAAGAATTCGGTGAGGTGGGGGCGCTTGAATAAAAATTTAAACAAATGAGCTTGAGTAAAGGGAATGTGTAATTTGACGAGGCATCCTTTCCCCCGATGGGTGTAACTTGGCTCGTAAGAAATATCTTTGTAAAATTACACGAAGAACAAGGGGTGAAATAAATTTCACATATACATATGTATGATTGATATGTTAATAGAGCTGTTATTGGTATATTCGAACAAGGCAAATATTAGAAGGAAATTTTAAGTAACTGTTTATGGATTTTCACTAAAGCGATAATATGCACAGGAATTTAATATTGCTTCAATCAACAGATATCGAAGTGTCAGTTTTCTTTTCAATTTCCTTCCGCTGAATGTTGTTCACCGGAAAATATTTTAATTATATATTTTTTCATAATTTCGAAGTGTAAAGGCACTCACAGCCTGAAAATATTTACTAAACAATTCCGTTTATTACATAAAATAATTAAATTGATTTTTTACTTTGTTGTTAACGCATCCTCTATTTACCAATTATTTAAATGTAGCTTTCATTGTTCGTTACAAAGCACCAATGAATTTTCAATTTAAATTACAGACGCACGTATATTGTGAGTTTGTTTGACAAATATACACAATGCGATTGAGGTGTTGTTTTTTATTAATTCGAAAAGATTGTAACTCCGGAGAAGCATACTCCATTAAACTCGCGAACTAATTTTATCAAAATTCACTTTGTCTCCGCCACACCAGATGGCTCCCACCTCATAATTCCGTATTATTAAGTTAGTCACAGAACATAGAACTTTGTTCGGCTCGTGTTGAATTTATTGTTTCAACGTCTCGGATATGAGGGGTTAGCATACGCACAAACTCATACCCTTACGATGAGTGTAATCTGGAGCTTTGTGTTTCATTCGACACGTGAAATATTAATGGAATACTTTGTGCATGGAATACGTATATTACGACAATACATATGTCATGTATACGAGCGACTGGCTTGTTTGTCGAATAATTGCAAGCGCGGCTGCTGATCAAGAGACCCCGTGTTCGATACTCGGGTGGCGAAAGGTCTTATTATTTTTTTCCTTGAAATTGTCAGTTGTGGCTCGTACTCTAGATATTTGCTGACATAAGGCTATATATGTATTATAATATATATAATTAATAGGGATTATTATCCCTTATTATTTTTAATTATCCCTATATTATTTAATTCAATTTAACGAAGAGCTCCTGTGTTATGGTAACCAGATGGCCAAAATAACTAAGCACACCTATATAAATATTTGTATACTCTCTCTGCATCCTTTTATCATTGCACTGTTGGAAAACGGGTCTCAGTATAGGTTGGCAGTATAGATATATACTTAAATACATATTTTTTATGCAATATATATAAGAAATTTAAAAGCACTGGTGATAGGGAACAGTTTAATTTGCGTCGGCAACAAGCAATTACGACAACAACAAGATAAAGTCAAGAATGGCCACGTACGTGCGGCGCCATAAATCCTTCCGTTTGTAATTGTGTTTTTGAGAGCCCAGCGAATGGGCGAGAAAAAAATCTTATTTCGTCAGATTTATAATGGGAATTAAGGATATCTTTTCTACATCAGAGACTGTTTATACGTTCAGTTCTTGAGATACTATTCGTCTTACTGCTTTCTGTAACATGGAGTTACTATGGGAAGTATAGCAAACGAGTTGGAGTAATTCTTGAAATGAATCTTTAAGAACAAATAGTTTAAAGGGAGATGTTATATTATTATTATTATTATATTATCACGCCACGTCCTTTATGGGATAAGCACAGAACACGGAATTCCAAATATCACAAGCTTCTTGTGCTTTTTTTTACATCTATCACTATATTCATTTACGCACACTCTCTTCGGAAATATTAAATACACATCAACAGTCTAGAGATACTGTAATATTTAACTTAACGATATATTAATTATTAACATATTTTCATTATTATTATCATTTAAACTATAACTATCATATAACTATATCTAATTATCATTACAGAAATCCAATTCGATAGCATAGTCAATGTTAAATTATACATATTATGTCAATTAAGCAAAATCAATGTTGTATAATAGTTAACAGTCGCAATGTTTTCGCGAAAGATGATAATAGGTAAGGGGAAGTTCGACGGAGATTCGCATCAGGTATTAGGGAAGGTTGCATCGATTGGCACAAACGACCTACGTACGTGACGTGCTTCACTGACGCTCTCCGAGTCCAGGATTAGTGGTGCTCGAGCTACGTACGGCCCTCGGCGCCAATAAACAATGCGTAACCGTTGTTCCAGTACGTTCGAACTTTCTAGCAAATGTCACATGCTTTACAATTCAAATACTAATAGTTATAAGTGTACCTACTAGTAGTTCTGAGTATGAATACATA
>DWFV01000232.1:0-16138 GCA_018246775.1 Parelbella machaon machaon
GATCGAGTTCAGTGGCGTGCCATTGGAGAGGTCTATGTGGCAGCAGTGGACGGAAGTAGGCTGATGATGATGATGATGAAAACTTTTACCGCTCTAATCCTGAAACTTGTGGCAATACTTAGCATTGGCAATGGACTCGAAACGGCACGGCATTCGAAAGGAAAATCGATCGTAATCGAACATATCGCGGGCGAAGAAATCGAAAACTACTATTGTGGAGTTAATTCTGCATCTATTTCAGTTTATATTTACCGGAAATTGAATATTAATGGCATTTATTAGATACTCACTCCTGAATCATCTTCGTGGAGGTAGACAGTAAAGCAGCCAATGTTAATGCAAGTTCAAATGAAATAGATTAAGATCATAAATAGATTCACATCAGATTTGCACTGCAACGTAAATGGTCTCGCAAATAATGTAACAAAATTTTGCATTTATGTTATTGGTAAATATATTAACAGATATAATTACAAAAACGAACCAACTAACAACTTTACTTGAATTATAAAATAATATAATGATATTATAAGATGTATATGCTTATGCAATATCAATGACTCTATTATTTATACATCTCTTAGCGAATAAATTCTTATTAGATAAAAAAGATTAATGATTATGCAATTGATAATAAGACATGTTTTAGGTTTTTTACAGATACAAAATGCACTTACTTAACTATAATAAATTTCGACGAATCTCAAGGCGCATTCGAACTTCACCGTAACTTTTTCGTTCAGAATCAAAAAGCAAAGTTCTTTATTGTCTTGTGTGGTCCTGTCGATTGTTGAAACACAACTTGATACCAATTAGTTTTTGCAGTTACAAAAACGAATGTCGTACAATTACAAGCTTTATTTCTTTTTATGTAAGACACTTTTCATGTATTTTCAACAGCTTTTTATAGTGGAAGTAAGTCACGCTTTGGAGTACTAAGTTCGATTACAATCGACTCGGTGAGAGACGCTTGAACGACTTCAAAGATCACAATACTTTTTGTCGACGAGTCCGTCTTCGAAATGTTTTCGTTTGTCATCATTGTACGACATTTATTTTGATGGTTCATCGAGATTATAAGGGACGTAAAGCTGCAAGCCTTGTTTTAAATTACCAGCACGGATCTATCTACTTACAAGTAATTGAAAATTATGCTACAGAACTGGCAAAAAGAACGCATAAACTTCTTGAAGCACCGAAGTGGTTTAATGGTTGATTCTATTCAAGGTTTTAATTTTCCTAAATACTACGACGGAAAACCTCACGTGTTTGCGATTGTCCATCTGTCATATGCACCGAAATATAATAATTTAAGTAATGTTATTCTACAGTGGATTTTTTTCAGTTGTAAAGTATATATTAAATAAGAGGCTGACATATATAGTAAAATATTTTTACACAGACCCCATACGGCAAAATTATCCCGATGTTACGTTACTACTATTATAAAACATCTGATGGACACATATACAAATTTCTAAATACCTACTTATGTGGACATTCATACAGAACAACTGTGCGAACTTATCACAAGAATATTTGTGTAGGTCAAGAATCGAACAGACAATTCGCAGCTCAGCAGCTAATCAGTAGCCGCTGGGCCAATAGGCCAGTCATTAAATTTAAATATTTGTGTCATATATCAGGAAATGTTTCCAGGATAACTTTTCTTGAATTTTTATTGTCGTTAAGCCCGTGAACCTTGACCTTTGAATGTATTGTCCAAATCATAGACAAATACAGTCCTATGTTGTGTGATTGAAGTAGACATTGGTATACTGTTATACCTAACAGTTATATCACACGAATGTCACACTTGTTATATTAACCAGCTATATACGACTATTTTGAATTAATCAAACCACGTAACCGTTTCAAAATCAGACAATATCTTGAAATATACAACAACGATTCACGCAACTTTCAAAACACATTTCAAATTAAGCTTCCTCCCAAACAGTTACTGTTACCGCTGTACAGATTTTTTGCCCCGAGCCCATATGTGAGGGGATAATAATGTATTCCACAGGTGTTGTCCGAAGCAGGTGCCCTTTTCGCTTTTTTTTTATTTTTTTCTCGGTCAGGTCCAGACATGTTCAATAGAGCTTTTGTCTGTGTGCGCTTCTAGCTCCGATTTGGTATATTTTGGTGTTTTTTTATTGCCCTTTTTTCTCCTTTACGTCGATGGTTGAAAGGAATAATAATTTATTGCAACGAGCGTTGAATGTAAAGGAGCTTGCGCACATGTTCATTGAATATAAACTTCATTTCGGGCTGTTTATAAAGAGAGCTTTTTGTTTATAATGGTTTTAACAAGCCCTTTCTGGGCTTAGGTATCGATACACGTATTATTGAATGTGTGAAATTAAGTTTTGTTATTAATTAAGTGTATTTATCACAACCATAGTAATAGATGTCCATCCTCTATCTCATTCAATGATATACTTGGCAACTTAAAAAAAAAAAAAATGAGTACACCCGTAAAATGATGCCAATGCTTCTTATGTGAGCTTTTGAATTATTTTCAGTATCTGACTGGTATGTATATAAATAAGTATATACACAACTAACAATTAAACCCAACGGTTTTTGGTTGCATGCTATGATGGAAAAGTTTTATGACGACTTACTTAACATGGTCGGACAACACAACAACACATACTCAAATTTAAGCCCAACATCTATTAATCTTAGGACCACAAGAGGAACCCGTCGTATTACTTCATATATGATAAATAATACAGTTTGCTATTCCATTTAACAATTACAACCAATTTTAATAAACAAGTTGTTCAACCTGACACTCTATGTAGAGTAGTTAATAGATACATGAATATTCACGGCGTGATTTTTTCCGTTGTAATTCAAATAATGTACGCATAATATTTAAATATAATAATATTTAAATATAACAGCAATTTAAACCGCAAATATTTTTAATATTACAATGCGTGTTATTTCTTCAGTTAAACTTTTTCACGGTTAATAAATTTTTAACAGAATTATAATTTTATCATAGAGTTCCCCTGTTGTACACAGTTCCCGAAATTTTAAATTTTTATGCATTATACTCGAGTTTTTCGGGGATTGCAGGTATTATGTTCCTTTTTTTTTAAAATAATGATATATAAAATCTATTTTGTGGCCATTTTGTTTAAGTATGATTTACATCTGTGCATTAAAAAAAGCCGTTTTATTAATTAAAACAATATTAAAATTTAATTACATATATTGTATTGAGTAAAATTAATCATTTTTATTTCGTGCAATTGCAAAATATATTCCGTAAAATGATAATTTTACGGTATAATTCTGAAAAAAAAAATTAAATTGTCATCTCGAATTTTTATTATAACGTATTCATAAATCAAAAGTTACTTACTGATATACAGGGCTTAGTAATACCTATTCTCAATTTGCACTGCAGTTGCATTAATGAACTTCATAAACAGTGAAATTAGGTCAAAGGGTGACACAACTGAGTGTTACGAATTCAACGATGAGTATGAAACAGTTATGATATAGAGTGACCATATTTTAATATTAATAATACCTACCTTGACCCGACCTTGCTGGGATCGGTCGAATCTCATATAGAGGTTCGATGGATAGGTTCAAAATTATTCGGACTATCGAGAAAAACGTACGAGAGTTAAATCGGACAAAATTATCAGTTGCCATTCATTCCTTATTAATGTATATTTCAGTATGAAGTATAGTTACTCTTATTTTATATATTATTATTATTATAGCATCAGAAAATTAGATTTAGATATTATTATAGTGATCTGTGGCACATGGGTTTTGGATTCGATAACGGATGAACAGAAATGTAATACGTTTCTAAAAATCACGCAAGAGTTTAAGCCCTGCTTCTCAAAATATACAATATATTCAAAAATAATATAAGCATTGATGCTGCTACATACATATGTATATAAATAATAAATAAGAGAAAATCTGAAAAATTACAACTCGGTTTATAAAATGCTTCAATTAATACTTCGATAAAAGAACGTTTACGGGACCCTCAAGCATTCATAAAGTCTAACTCCATATAAAGTCTTTATTTCAACTCCGTATAGAGTCTTGAAGCTCTATTCTGGTTGAGACTCTACGCTCCAGCTAATGATCGCACATAAAGGGTGAAGCATTAGGTAAATGTCAAGGAGCCTCGGCAACGAGAGCTTCCCAGTTACCCGTGTCACTATGTCAAGATGAGTTTAAACTTGAAACATGTTATTATAACCAGAAAATACTTAATTAGGTTAAGTGGCCATATTAGGTAGATATGAAAAAAATCGATTTCTTAAATCTCATAAAAAACTATAAGATATGTACAGTAGCTAAAGGGAAGAAATCCATGAATAAATTAGTAATACCAGTAGTCACGTAAAAGTACCAGATTCAATTCTCAACAGAAGCAAAATAGTATGATAAAGGCATGTTTAATGATAGTGTTAATACCAGTACAATTTTATTATTTATTTATTCTAAATACAAAGTTAGGAACAGACCCAAAAATATAATAATAGTGAATGTAACTTAAAATTATAAAGAAGAAACAACACTATGAAATGGTCACATAGTCTCTATACATATTTGCATCAATACAAGTAGCGACATCTGTTATCAAACAACTGAATCTATAGCATTGTATCGCAAAGGAAATAATTAACTGTAAAATTATAACTTTTTCACCTCCTCGAAGGTTTGCAAACATTGACTATTATTCTAAGTTATTATGAAGCCTTAATAGCCTTACGGGTATATCGGAGTACATGTTAAAATGTCAAGGGTTAGTATACCTTTAGGGCCTTTCCAATTACGCCACCAGTGTGTCAGTGTGTCAATATGTCTGCAGCGGTTTCACGTTTAAATCTCAATTAACTTAAGTGAGCAGAATTTTCAATATCACGGCACATACTACTTAGTCTTTTTGTTGTTATTGGTAATAATAGTAATAAAATAACAACAGTGCAATCAACAATGGAACGTGTATTTATTATTTTTATTATTATATCGTGACGCCAGATTCTTACGGCATAGGCAGAAGGCACAGAGTACTAATGTCTTTAGACCTGATGTGCTTCTTCCAAGTTAATCGCTCTCTTAATGCGCAACATGAAATATAAAAATTATTAAAATATAAAATAAATTAAATTCTATTTATTTAAAAATCAATAAATATGTACATGTACAAATAAGTATGCATTTTCATAAAAGACCAATTTCAGAACGGTAAATACTTCCAATCTGCTTTTAAAATTATGAACGACAAATCTATGTAACATTTGAAGGATAATAAAAGTAAAAAGATAAAATGCACAATGTTTTTCCAGTGTACGTTAATGTACCGGAAATTGGTCAATTAGACATAACAACTTTAACAAGCGATCATCTAAATTAATTAATCTCGACCAATACTGATCAGATTGAAGAGGTTTTAATCAGAGAAGATTATTATTGAGATAATACATACATAGATGTGACAATAACATCAAGAGCTACATTTCAAAAATAATGCGTAATAAATCCGGCATGTTTGTTAATGAGACTGCAAATATAATTTTTGGTATTTAATGGACGAATTTTTGTTTTAATTTTCACGCCTATATTCGCCGAAGGTACACGCCCAAGATTCATTTGTTTAATTTTATGTCCCATCATGGAATAGGGGGTGAGCATTTGGCTACATATCGTGCGCAAATCCAAACTCCTAGCTACGACTAGGAATTCTTAGTTAGAAAAAACCGATAGTACCGACTCGGTAATCAAAGTTAGGACCTCTCGTTCGGCAGTCGCGGTTGCAACCCCTCAACCAACGAGGCAGTGAATAGTTCGCGTTAAAAGTTATAAAGGATAGGCAGTGGAAATGATAATTATCTTGTAACAGTTTAGATAGTCATCTGTTCCCAAACTAGGCACAATCTGTACAGTTAACCGGGCAGCTGGTAAACTATGATTATACATTTCTGGAAATATACTAGACACTGAATAAACTTTCATATTTGTCATAGGAATATTATAGGATCCAGGTGGAAAGCCAACCCACAACCCCCAGCTCAACAGTTAGATCCGCTAACCACTGGATCGACATGCCATTCTTGTAGGAACCCGAGTATGTTTAAACTTATTACACCTAAAACGGCCACTTTAGTGCAAGAGCCTGAATAATTTCTATTTTCTTCAATGGAATCTACTAAATCATTTTTGGTGCCTTAAATTTATGCTGTATCTAAACCAAACTATTACAAAGTCAATCAAAAGCTTTTAACGTGAAAACGCAGATACACAAAGACAAAGTTACTTTGGCATTTACAATATTAATTACGACCGGTAAACTGCTAGGCCTCAAAAAACCGATATTGGTAACGTAGGGTCATAATGCATATATTAATTCTTTAAATCATAACAAATCATTTGTCATTTTAAACTGAGTAGCGATAAAATCTCACTGAATTAATTCATTAAATTCTGTATCATCATCATCATCATCATCATTATCAGCCTACTCCCGTCCACTGCTGGACATAGGCCTCACCAATGGTACGCCACTGAGCTAAAAAAAAACTAAATTCTGTATCAAGTCAAGTACGATTCTCAACGTTACACAATACTATTTTAGACGTTATCCTCTCGACCGCTGATAAGGTTGGTCATAATCAGAGCACATGAAACACATAGAAGTGTCGTACATTTTAATTATAATAAAAAATATGTATTATCTACAGTTTACATAAATATTTAAGAAAAAAATTGTTTTGTTTTGAAAGTTGCAATTGACGGAATTCAAATAATGCTTCTAATCATATTGATATCTCATTTAATACTTGCGCTACCATTGAACATGTCTCTTGTGACCATGCGTACATTTTACTATAAACATAATGTTTCGTTTTAAAAACAGTCCAATTTCGTTTAGTTCAAAACTAATAGGGCAAATTAATAAAATCTTATCATATCAAAGCCGACGTCGTATATTTCCTATAATTTAAACTAGGACTTTGTATTAAGGAAAAGGATAATGAAGTCAAAAATAACCTACTAAATAACACCTAAAATTCGTAAATAAAATAAGCATATTTTATATGCCTCGTCGATACTTGGCTAATCTAGATTGAATAACGTTGGTGTGTGAAATGGAACCAGTGTAAATATTGCAGGTTTTTTTAGGTTTACGTGTCTTATTTGCCATTTCTGTATATCATTCTTGCTATGGTCAACCATTTATTGTTTATAGTTATAATTGTTGTAATTCTACACCAGATGTTTCTGTCCACGTGTCGCCAATTATTACGAGACAAAGGCTGGGTCATTGTTCTAAGTACTATGGTACAAACACAAGAGCCAAGAGAATTGTAATTTGTAGTAAGATACGATTTGTTGTGTCTTTCTTCTTTATCTATTTCTTCTTTCACTGCTTCTTTTGTTAAACAGATTTACTTAGCAATTGTTTCTTTTATTCCCTTATCTTTTTGAACTGACCCCAATACTTTCAATATAAGCACATCAAGAACAATGTTATTAACATTGTGTTTCATTTATTAATTCATAATCTTAATGTGGTCTTCAATTTTACTTATTACCACTATAAAATATAATTGTAACTATAATGGAAGTTAATTCTCATACAGTTAAGAAAGTTGTTAAATGGATATAATTAAGGCAATAAAATATAACTAAATTATAATAGTTCACAATAAGAGTATAGTTACAATATACAATATTAAACGTGGGAACGTACACGCATCAGTACTCGTGGTAAGCAACGACACAGTTTATTAGACTTCAAAATTACTCCATTATAATGTAGCTTTTGTTTTATCGGTGATTAAGCAAAACATTACTGGAATTCTCGTAACTTGTTATAAAGTTGGAGGCATTATTAAGAGTTTTAACGTAGATGTTAATATGAATAGAACTAGCGGAGATCGTGTGAACGGCAATATTTACATTGTCATTTTTTAATATTCTTAGACATATATAAAAACCGAATTAGTGGTATTTTTGTTGTAGAAAAGCAAATGGGAATGCGGGGATGTTAAATGACCAATTTCATGTATTAATATTCCAAGTGACTACCTAAGTCCATACTTGACATTAGTAACACTGGAAATCATATCGTTAAACAATGGATCTTATGTTTCGCATGATTGAAACATCATAAACTGTTGTTTTAAAAAGGTTTCAATAATCCAAACATTGTATCGATTGTAATAATCATCAACCCTTTAGTTTTCCACCCTTGGACAGTGGGCTCCTTTTGTAATGAAAAAGTTTAAAACCATAATCTTCTACTTTATTGTAATATCAAAAAGCGAAAGCATCAGAGCCTATCATAATGAAATTTCATAATAATCTATGAGCTCAGGGCTGTTAAAATTGAAACTACCTAATTATTTAATTTTTTCAAGTACAGACTTGTTTTAAGCGTAAAGACCACGGTCTGTGATTCACGGAACCCTAACAAAGGTAAACCCTTAAAGTTGTTAATGTTTCAAAAGCATTTACTTTAAGGCCCATCTTCAAGATAATAAGAGGAATCGTGACGTGTATGGAGTATTAAAATAACGGAGCCGTAGATAATGATCTTATTAGAGGTAGGAACACTTTTATGGAGCAATTTGGTGTAGGTATTGTACATAATAGTTGATAATCACTGTTGTATTTAGTAAAGGTTGTGATTTAAACACAATTGTTTCTATTGAGTTTTCTGTCTATAATCATAGATTCTTTGCAAGCGAATATACCAAATATCTACAATTGATTTCTGCACGTATGCACCTCAAATTTGTAGTCGAATGCTGCTCCGATTGTGGCAAGTTTTTTTTAAAGATTAAGATTCTAAGACAGTCAAAACCAGTTTCTTGCAATAAATTCGGATTCCATTGTCAGTTTTTATTCTTGATGAGGCTGTCTTTTTTTCTTCGCATCGTTGTTTTATTTCGATTCAAACGCCTTTGGCATGGAAGATATTTTGATTATTTCCATCACCTTTTTACAATCGCCTGAATGCTTTTTTCCTTACTTAAACCATCATCATCATCAACGTTTTCTATTGTTTCGCTGTTGGTCATAGGTCTGCTTTCAGAATGATAAGGGAGAGAGGAAGAGGGTAGGTGTGTGTGCAGATTTCCTCGTGTTTAGTGGCCCGTGGATATACGAGTATGTTAAATATTCAAGGTGCACTCATGCTTAAACTAATATAAAGCAATGTGTTTGGTGTCATTTCGCTAATAAACTTAAAATAAAAAATGTCCTAAGAGAAAGTCATCATCCACGAGCATGAAAGGCCAGAAACTAGATTCTCATCGTTCAACATAACAGATGGTGTGCACTTTGTATCCAATAGGTCTTCTGACTGTATTTTGATTTACGATTTGATTGGATCACAAACAAAGGTAAGTACAAAAGCAAGTATTGTAAAATCAATATAAATATGTCCTTCGAACATAGCTTTCCGTCCTCGAGAATATTGTTTGGCTTTTTCTTGGTACCCATTTTCTATTTCGTGGTAAGCAACCTTCCAAGAAACAGTTTAATCTAAGGATTAATAGGAACTACATAATATTATAGTTAGGCCGACCAATAATTTCTACGTAAATTCACAAAGGATCGTTGTTTCTTCCTTGTTTCGGATGAAACCGTTTTTTTTTTTTGGATTTCATTTTTTCCTACTTTTGGCTGATTTTATCAGTTATATATTTTAATTATTCTCTAGTGATTTTCAATGATACTTTCCTAAATGTATTACTGTTTTATTGCATAATTACAATAATATTTGGTCTTTCTTTCTTTACTTTATTTTGTCAGTCTGTATTTTTTCTATATTTTCTCTCTACCCATTTAATGATGTAAATTATGAAATATAATATTTTTTTTTTCATATTGGTCAAGGCCTTTACATTTATCAATTAAAATTTAGTCATATTTCTTTTACAAGCTTATTTATCACTATTAGCACTTACGTATCTATTATGTTATTATTATACTTTGTATCTTCTCTAAATACAATGTTACAATTGGGGTCAGCAATGATTTCTTTGTGTTCACAAGAATTGACTTTCCTGTTCACCTTCTGATTCGTATAGGTTGTTTTCTGAGAAGCCTCCGATTGTGGTTAGCCTAATGATTTTTTTATCTATACTAGGAAGAACACAGTTTTATTCAGGTTCAAAGTTGAATAATCATTTATTGTAAATAACAAACAACATATTTTATCTATATTTTATTGTTTTCTTTGTGTTTTCTTCTGAATGGGTCTTTCAATTTAAAAGAACAAGTAAAAAATTCAGAAATGTACCCTTGAAACATACAATGTAATTAAGCAATGAAACTTCAAGTATTGACGAGTATTTCTTGATGCGTAAAAAATATTAGAAAATTTGATTTTTGGAGTTGATTGAAGTTGATAAAACCTTATCGGCAAACTTAAGTAGGTTTGAGTAAATTTTGATTACGACTTTTACCGATTGATCAGATTGAAAAAAAAATACTTCACCATACGCGAAAAAAATGCCAACTCCAATAGTTATTGCCAAAGAAAATTGAAAAAAATTGTACCCATATATTTTCGTTTCGTAAATTGTATACCAAATATATTATATATACATACATATATAGATATACATGTATGTACATACGTCACTCTTCATTCCCGATACATTTAATAGAAAGCAAGGAATCAGAGGGCAATAGTTCATTCACCTGCCAGACACTATCGGATGACCTTTAGAATTTTTAATGAGCGAGCCGTGACGTCGGCAACGTGGCCGTTACTACTTGAAAATTTAAATTATTATCAACGTGTATTGCCGAGTTGTTCATTAATCACCAATATTTAAACAATATAGTCATGCTAGGGAAAGACAGGATAAAACTAAACGTGCAATCCAATCGTGCAAAGATTTTAAATTAAGGCTGCATTCATAGACGATATACCGTAGTCCTACTTCTGACGCGATAGTAGTAAAGTTACCATTGTCAGGATTGGTCATTTATCGGATGAATGACCCCAAGAGGCGATTTTATATGACCATTTTTGCTTCTCCTTCCACTTTTGAAACAGCTTTACCCTTTATCTGCACTATATTAACAGTTGGATTGAGTACATATATATCAACTTTGATCTTCTCAATTTATGGCATTATAAGACTGATCCCAGCTAGGTTTTGTTTTGTATTCAAAATTGTATATAGATATTATTGCGTGAACCGCTTGAGGTGGTCCGCATGCTTTCTATATACGCACCATAAATAATCATCTATTGAGCTATTAATATAAAAACTAACCCATAGAACCTGGTTCCTCGATCGGAACCGGTTGACGCCACTGACGGGCTACTGGTAGGAAATCACTACACTTTATAATATAATAACTGGGTATGTTCTCTGGTGTACAATTACAGCAGTGGGAGCTGTTAAAATCTGTTCCTACCTTTACATGCCCCGGGGTGAGCTTGCTTTACTGCGTAGTAAAGATAATTTTGATGTTCGATAATTATTTCATACTTGTGTAAGTATGCTACTAATCATTAGTCCATTTCAAGTCAAGTCAAGGTCTTCATGTGCGGATACCTAATTATGATTTTGTTGAAAAATACGAATTTCAAACCTTATAACGTCTTTACTTCGAATGTGTCGTTACAACAGCGCATGGTTTATTATTTTGACAATTCTTCATTGTACGAAGTCTGCTCTCAAATTTTCAAATAACATTTCTGCTAATCTTACAATGAAAATACTGAAGAAAATTGTAAAAATGTCGTATAGCGTACTCGTATTTTGATTGTCTTATTTCTTGTTTCAGGTAAGTCTGTTTATTAATATGCAGAGATTTCTCACGATTTATAAACGACACTATCTGGTAAGTATACTTATAAGCCTATCCAAATATAGATAATATTGAAGCATGATGTGACATAATCAGATACACATAATAAACAGTATCTTAAGTCTTTCCAAACAGATCCGTTAAATTAAGTCAACCATAAAGTTCAATCACACTTTTCTGTACTCTCACTCGACCATTGTAACCCTATAACAAAAAACTGTGACACTGACCAACGAAAACACACTTTAATTTCCCTCTTACGATCATTGAAACAAACAAAATTGAACCTTATTGCAATGACACAAGTAATGGAGGTATACCACCAACAGATCAGGTAACAGCAGGTCTAAATTTGTGAGATGCTCCATCGATCGATCATACGAACTTTATTAGATGTCGGATTAACTTCTGATTTGAAATAAGAAGCGTAATTTGACACGAGTTTTATCAGACGATAGTTCGATATGAGAAAGCGTTAGTTGAATTTAAGATTCACGATGCTTGGGAAGATCTGATGCGAAGACAGAGATAAGGTGGAAGTTGGTAAAACAATTTAAAGATTGATCTTATAATAAAATGTGAATGTTTTAATGTCATTTTTATTATTACTGGCAACCTGATAATTTTTGTTTTTAAATTGTGACCGGTAAACATTACGAAACTAAAATACATTTTTTTTATGGAAGCACAACTGCAAGTCAGTCTTCTTAACGAAGTAATCACAAACCAGAATGAAGATACCACGTCCTCTCCGCAATAAGATTTAGAAAATCCGTAACGAAAATATAAATCATTTGCAGGCAGCAAGTGTAACGCCCTATAGACAATATGTGATGGTTCTATTAACGATAGACGTGAAAAAACACTTATAAACTCTATGCTACGAAGATAGCAGTGAAAATCCAATGCGAAAGATGCAGTCCATAGTAAAATGCATGTTGTTTAGAACATAAAAGTAAGCTATCGTCTAGCACACAAAACCTTATGCGCCACGCTTCATTTAGCAAAAGTATAGCGAATTCATTTACCATAGTGTCTGCTGTATTCTCTTTTTTGCTAAAATTCGTCGCAGGACATAATGCGTGCACTCTATTTTCTTGTTGATGGCATTGCTCTGATAAATTGGCACTTTGCTGCTGCACTACAACTGCCGGTTGCTTCCAGTTTATTGTCGTTAGATGTTTCATTATCTTGGAATTGCGTTTATATTGTTGTCGTCAAGGATTTAAATCTCTCTGTTACATTTCACGTGCAGTGACCCTCTGATTTTAACCTACAAGGAATATTTTTATATCATACGTATTTGATAAATATAACTTTTTTTTCTGATTTTACTTTTCTCAGAATTTTAAATGAAAATTTTTCTGTAAAGAAAATCAATACCATTCTTTAACCCTTTTGTTTAAAATGTTTACTATTCCCGTAGGTATAATACAAATATTGGAAAAACAGAAAAGTTCTTCTATTTATGTATTACGAATTAGAGATTAATCGCTGCTCAGGTTCTTAAGAATATATTTTAATTCTTATTCTTCATATAAGGTAGCACTTCACATATATATATGTATGTAGATGTCTCAAACCGTGATTCTAAATGTGGCGAATACATCTGCGCTAGATTGACGACGTGAAGTGTTTTTGTACGTTTGACATTTAAGTATCTAACTATTTTTAACAATATTTCACCGTCCGTCACCGAGGAACTTATCGAAGCTTATAATGGAAGGGACATTTGCGAATAGTCACGATTCGACAAAAGTATTCTCGCTATCGGCGTCATGACGTTGATGACGCATGCTCGAACGTGGAAAGTCATCAAGCACGCGCGCCCGAGCATTTAGCTAAAGAATTAATAATTATGAATGCACTTATAATAATATGCGTGAACATCACGAGCGGTGATAACAGAAGCAATTCCAAGATTTACGCGCCTCATCTATTTGAGCGTGCTTATGGTTTTATGTTTTTTGTTGAGAATCATAACGTCCATTTGAACCCAATGTTAAAGCAGTTATTTTGAAACCTCGTGATTTTTTTTAAAACTAACAATATCTAATAACAATTTATGTAACCAAACAAATATCTTGATCAAAGAAAAAATTATGTTTGATATACAAATTCAATTTTAATTTGATTTATGTCAGCTTCAAGAGAATAAGGTTTTAATGTGGTAGAGTACAGCAGATTTTTCATGAGGTAAGATACTCATTCCTGATTAGGTTCCATACAACAATATTGTAGAATGACTCGTAGTATTTCTTAAACAATGAAAAATTCACGATCCTTATTTTTCTGGCTTTCCTGGGTGCAGAAATATATCAAATACCTAAA
This sequence comes from Parelbella machaon machaon, assembly GCA_018246775.1. Lineage (NCBI taxonomy): Eukaryota > Metazoa > Arthropoda > Insecta > Lepidoptera > Hesperiidae > Parelbella > Parelbella machaon. The sequence goes on from DWFV01000232.1 coordinate 14,167, forward strand.
TTCCCTTTACGTTTCCCAACAGGGAATCATTTCCAGAATTCTCTTCACAGCAGACTGCCGTTTCATCAATATGCGGTTGAAAATGTATGCTTATTACTCATGATTATTCTAAAACACATCTCGAATAACTTTGTTCTAAACCACTCTTACCAGCGCAGCAACATCCATTAAGAGAACAACCAGAATACAGAAACATCATTAAGCCCACTATATTATTATGACGCTATTACAACTGACATTATGTTGTAGTAAGTCACAGCTAACTATGTTTGTGAGACATCGCATGTTGAAGTGCAACATCAGTCTCTTACAGACCAAGAGTATACATTAAAAGAGAATTTTGAATGTAGCATCTTCTATTATCGTCATCTTCATCAACCTTTTTATTGTTCGAATGTTGGACGCAAATCTACGCTAACAAAAAAGACAATCTGCTATGTTGATCAAGTGAGGATTGAAAGACTTGACACGTCTTAAAGCGCAATGTGGAGAACTATGAAGTGTCCAAGGTTGATGTCCAAGGTTGATTGATGTTCGTTGCTCGAATTTCCCAATGATATGGCATAGATATACTACCTCGTTGGTCAGGTATAACTTGCTAAGGTTTCTAAGCCTTTGAGAATATTTTGGAGAATTCCAAAGTGCCCAAGTTTCAATGCCCATATTCCGGAGACTAGAATTTAAACCATTAAGCTACAACTTCTTCTGTACTTACTGATTCACGAATTACCACTGCATTATCAATGTTTGTAAAAAGAGATACGAAGTGAGGACTACAAACCCTTTTAGGTTCCAAATGGTTGCCATTCGGAAGTTTTTCAAATTTAATTTTTTTGTTTAATCTAAGAAACATAACACCACACCTGTAATCCCCGAAGGGGTAGGCAGAGAAGTGTAGTACATTCCCACGATTCACCAGTTACGTTTAAGTCCCATGGAATAGGTGGTGAGTATTTAACCTATAAACTCGCTTACACCATAAGGGCTGAAGTACCATAATAAGCTCCAAACTTATACAGCGAGGTCAGCAACTAATCATAACATTTACAGGATCTGGGACACTGGAAATCTTCCTATGTCCACGTTATGATTTATATACGGTCACTACTTAATATATAATTGTAGGTAAAGGAGGTATATAAGAGTATATTATAAAGCGCATAAAAATAATGGATCCAATTCCATATTTCATATGAAAAAAATGGTTTTCTAAGCGTCAAATCTCATCTCTTAATTCTCTAGTCTATTCGTTCTCCACCAAGTTTTATGTAAAAAAAATTAAGATTCGAACTGATTTATGGCTAAGAAAATTATTTCAGAATAGGCTTTATTATTGCTGTATAAAGAATAATATAATCGTTGGGCACACCCAGTAATAATTCACACAATAATTGCTTTCATTGTTCTAGTTATTGAAAAATAGTTCTTATCGCTGTCGTAATAAGGATCGAATAGGATAGTATTTTAGCCGTTGCGTCCCACAGTCTATATCACTTTTAAATGAATATGCGTTTATCGTGATGTACAGTCGTAAAGTATATAGAACTGTGCAATTTAATATAATAAGTATAATTACATCTCTTTTTAAACACTGTTATTAAGTTTTATTTATTTACAATTATTTGTTGTATTAAAATATCAACGACATTTAAATAATTGATAATATTGTATTTAAATCAAATAAATAATGCATTTATTATATCTGATAAAAACACCATTGGCTACCCATAAAAATGTATAAAATTCAAATTCAAATTCAAAACTTTTTATTCATTATCAGGTATATAAATAAACTTAATGAACGTCATAACATAATAGACAAATATTCTTTTGCAATTTTCTTTGATTGTACACCAATACAGGGCAAACATAGTGCCTAGTCCGTCTTCATAAGTCTATATCTATAATAATAATATAAAGCTGAAGAGTTTGTTTGATTGTCTAGTTGTTCGATTGTTTGACCGCGCTAATC
>DWFV01000233.1:0-16136 GCA_018246775.1 Parelbella machaon machaon
TAATGTATATGCATATACATTATATGTGTGCACTATATGCTGTGTGCATTATATGTGTACTAGCTACCAGTGTATTATTCTATATACACTATGTTGTAAATATTTAGTTTGTCCATAGCTGGTGAATGCACTAAGCAAATTAAATTTTTAAACGTAATATGACGTCTGTATTTTGCAAAAGGGTAGGTAGAGGAGTGTAGTACACTGCCACGTCTCACCAGTTACGTTTACGTCCCACAATGGAATAGGTAGCATACAAAATATTTTATCAGAAATACCCGAAAATCTTCGTGTATCAAATACACGTTATAGTAACGCACGTGAATTAATTTAAATTACTCATTACATTAACACGGTTGCCCACTGGCGAGTGAAACCGTTGGCGTATCAAAGCTCATCGTTTGCAAAATTGATATTAATAAAATCGTCGTCCTTTTTTTATTCCCTCCTCAAATCGCCGCTCTAAATGACCAAGATTAAGGCCACACTGTTCAATCCATCATGCTGGACTAGTGGAGATTGTCAGACTTCACATACCTAAGAAATCATTATGGAGAAGATTATTATGAAGAAGAACATTATTGTGGAGATGATTATGGAGAAGATGACTATGGAGAAATCTGTAGAGTAGGAGATGTTTCCTTTCCTAGTTATGCCAATCGATATTTGATCTTAAAAACACACAAAAAATCCTAAAGTTTTAAGCTGTACGTTCGCATTGATCCTTTGACCTCAAAATGGATTGGAATATTGAAATATACATCGCTACACTACTACTACCTCTAAAAAATGCTTGTGGATAAACAGTTCCACTATTTTTAATACAACTTTGCGCTTCTAATTATCTCACAACTAATGACGACCGTATAATAAAACGCGTAAATGGATCAACAATATCGTGATTTTAAACACAACTCTGCAATCCAATAATCTTCGTATTGATGACGACCGTTTTATTACACTCGCCAATGGATCACATCATTTCCGTGTCATTACGCGGGCTCTCAAGATATTCCCTTGAACGGTAACAATACAGAGAATCAAGTAACACGGTCCGGTGGATGCCATGAGCGGTAATTGGGTGAAAATAACTCACGGGCTCACCCAAATTCAACTGTCATAGCCGAAGGAATCACTGCGTGACGGTTCCTCGCTGGCGACCAGTCAGGGTCGTCGTCCTTATCGGGACTCGACGTGAGAAACACTATTACGAAACACACACAATTCGGTAATCATAGCGTACCATCAATTTCGTACCAGTCTTTCGTTAGTTAATCATGTTTACTTTATAATTTTAAAGGACCGTCCCCCTGGAGCCGTCTTCACTGACTTATTGTATTGATATTTAAGACTTATGAACTTATTTATTCATTTACATACAGTTCCCTCACTCTTCTCATCAATCTACAAGCTGTCAAAAGATTGAAAGACAAACTTTAGAGTTATATGTACAAGTACATAACTAGGATGTAGTATATGCATTTTTGTATCCACTCCTGCTAGTTTAATTCGTTATTAAAACTATTTGTTAACGCGTCCGTCTATCAGAATATTTGCATTTTTTCATACATATCAACAGTGTGTGTTAAAGGGAAAATTAGGTGTAGTTAATTGGAACGTTCGCTCAACGCACATTCGGTTACGTGGTCGAAACGCATGACGCGTGCCGCCCGCTGTTAAAAACACACACACACGTGAGAACTGCCCAATTACGAACCTAATTCAATTAGGCGACACACAGCTCTCACACACCCAAGAGCGTTATTATATAACACACCTACATTCGTCGTTATACAGATTGAGATGCGATACCCATCTCCATTTCTCACTTCGTTATGTTGAAGCTATCGTCACACTAGAGATGTTTTATTACATATTTTAATACCCCACCGGCTTGCGCTCGTGTATATACATGCTTGCCACATAATAAAATTGATTCATAAAAACGTTCTAATTAGGTTGGTCTATTTTAATTAATATTATTCTCACAAATAAATATTGTCCAGTCTGAATGTCTGGAAGTGCGATCATAGGCGAATGAAAATTTTTTTTTTTTATAATGTAACTTATCTTTGAAACTCTGTTCAAAGCTGGTAATAGTTACTTACTAAAATAATTTATTATTATCTCTCCTTTACCTAGCCTGGATATAGTACCACGGATAAAATCGGAAAAGAAAATTCTCCAACAATAAGATTGTTAAATATTATGTCATAGGAAGACTTTACATGAACCCAAATGCTTATTCTGCTTGGACGCCGGATCGCAGTCTTCATGATAGGCTTTAATCAGCGAGAGCTTTTGATGATCCTTGAATAGGTTTGGACATAATTTCAAAGTTATTATGGCTGTTTTGCTCGAGTCGGCGTCTTTGGGCTAGTCATAATTTATTCAGCTGCTCAACAGTCAAAGGCACTGGAACTTTCTGTTACTGCTGCAGCTCAGAAAAAGAACTGTTCGCCTGGTGTGATAGACAGGTAGTCGATACTCTTTCAAACGTACACTTCTATACATCTTTACATGAAACTATTTCGCTCTGCAGAAACAATTAGACATTCAGGTTACCTGTTGCTGAGTTCTTCCTACACATTAGACAAAATACATCAAATCTGACAAAAGACAGAAGCTGTACATCATCATCATCAACATCATGATGAAATTGGAAAATTGCAATGCGTTGAAGGTATAGGATAGGATTTCTATTATGGAGCATCGGACATTGTACTATCCACGGCTTCTTAACACTTAGTAGTCCTTGAGCCCTGGGCCGATGCTCCGAAAGATGAAAAGGAAAAAAAGCAAGGAAGTTAAAAGCCGAATGAAAAATGTAGGAGCCTCCAATGTAGGAAGCTAGTTTACTATTTATAAAGCCGCGTATTGTTTACCTTCAGGTCGTTATTACTCGAGTTTTCGTGTACGGAACCAGCTCTACGGTTATTTTATTACCGTACGGTGTTGCCCGCGTAATTGAATTACCCGAACCGAAGGGAGCTCCTTTTGCCTTTGTGTTTTCCAAATTAGCTCAGCTGTGGCATAGTCGTTCAGGGATCAAACCTCCAATGAACGTTTGTGATACTCTTATGATTACTATCCGAGATGTTAATTGGTGTTTTGTGCTTGGTTTTTTTTTTTAATTACAATCAGAACAATTTTTTTATGTGGTTATTTATTCTTTTAAGTTGATATTTTTCATGATGAATGATGATGAATTCTTTTAAGTTGATATTTTGGAGCTTGAAGACCATAACATCATCATCATCATCATCAGCCTCTTGATTTCCACCACTGGACGTAGGCCTCCCCTAATCGGTGCTACTCCATCCAGTCCTGGGCCTTCCGAATCCAGCAGCTTCCCTTAAACCACAGCCAAATGTTAATTAATGAAACTAATATAAGTCAGAAGTTTTAAATATGATTTAATGAATACTGTTATTACCTTGTACGGCAGTACATCTACTTAATATTTGACGATATTTACACTGCAAATACTTCCGATGCCTCTACGTATAGTATTTCTACGCTTAGTTTATTTGACTCCCTCGTTGGTCGAGTGGTTGCAAACGCGACTGCCGATCAGGAGGTCCTGGGTTCAAATCCCGCATCGGATGCTATTCGATTTTTCTAATTTACAATTTCTAGTAGTGACTCGGAGTCTGGAATTGTGCCCGGTGTATGGCAAAAGGCTCACCACCTATTCCACGGGACTTAAACGAAACTGGTGAAACGTGGGAGTGTACTAGACTCCTCTGTCTAGTAGAATAGGAATATGGCGGGGAAGCGAACCTGAGACACGCGAAGTAGGAGACCGAAATCAAAATCGCTTGCATATCAGCACTATTCGGCTTTCTGTTGCTGGCTTTAACTCCTATTGAGCCCAATTAAGATATCAAGTGACGAGAATGACCATTTTATGAAGATTGTTGTTACAAGAACCTCATACATTTTGTAACAAAAATAATTTGATTTTTCTTGCATTTAAGTGACCGTTACATAGCAAACATAGCGTAGGATACTCTCCAGCTAAGTAGAGTGCTGATGTAAGCAAAGTGGCTGGCAGCGTTTGGATGCAAAAAGCTGAAGATTCAACCCAGTTACGTGCTATTGGAAAGGCCTTTGTCCAGCAGTAGACGATGACGGACTATATGGACGGACGGACTATAATGATGATGATGATGCTCATGTATAAGTACATACTACAGTTCGTGTGACAAAAAAAAATCCCCAGGTCTGAGCGCGACATAGCAACACGGGAGTTTTCAACGTGGGGTGGTTCACGTCGGTAGCTGTAAATCGCCATTTTACGAGTGCAGCGGCGGGCGATATGGCGTGTAAAATAAATAATGAGAACGGCGGGCAAAAGTAACGTTATTGGTGTACTATTTTTAACACTTGCCGATTAGAAGTTTACACGTTAACCCAGCGCTCGTTCGATGGATTGTAGGTCAGGAACGTCAAAACAGTTTAATGAGATTTACGCTCGCGCGTGGGTATATTGTTTCATCGTTTATTCGAATATGTTTCGAGTGTAATAGATGAATGTTTGAACGATATATATGTAAATATTTACTGATTTATCATCGAATACAACTGAAGCACTTTAAGCTTGGAGCCGCGCAAGGCGCGATTGACTTTTCGTTGGCTGTCGGCAGTTTTGTTTGACCGTTTTCAGTGGTTTGGAAAGCGTGAGGAGTATCCGAATTTATTGCAGTAATGTTGAAAATCGCAGGATGTGGCTGAATTAATCCAACGATAACGAGTCATTTCAAGGTCTATTTGCTGCTTCTATCGCATGAAAAAAAATTAACTAAACTAAATTTTCACATAAAAACTATGTTTCTTTGTTATCAAACAACTGTAGGTAGTGAGTAAACACCATAAAAAACACCATAAAACATTAACATTTTATATTGACTGAACAAACTCCCATTAAAAGCTCTATTCTTACAAACCTGCTCGAGGTTGATTGCAGGTATGGACTGTAGAGACTATTTGAGACTGTAAATGTCGTGTTTTTCATCGATTTGTACTAATACTCATGTTATTGTAAAGACCGTGTTATGAAAATGCACTTTGCCATAAAGCTTGCAGTATGTAAAAATAATTATTTTCATGCAATGTGACGTCTATTAGAATAGAGAAATGGTCCTCCCTGCCTATCTTTTTAAAGACCTGACTTGACGTACCGTATATTTGTGTAGGTATGGAACGGAGGTATAGAAACTGAGGTTAAATAATTTCAAATAGAAAAGTCCAGTCGATGGTGATTTTGTCTTAAACCTTGAATGAATTCTTGACTCTCGCGCGGACACATTTTTTCCAGCCAGTATATCACGAAATTTTAAAAAGTAGCATTTCTCGATTTCGCAATGCAATATATTGTGGTGATTATATTTTTTGCCATCCACATAAAAATGCCGGAAATTTGCGATTTGATTCACCATTACAAAAATAAATGTAAGATTCTCTCAATGCCAGCAAGAAACACTGCGTCTATGCGATTCGCGAATTCAAATTTGGAGTCGATGTCGTTGAATAATCTTTCAAGATTTGTAATACAAATGTGAACAAATATTTCACACTCTAACGAGATTCAATTAGTAACGGCCCTAGCAAATTCATAAAGGTAGCGACCCTAAGCGATTCTTGAATTAGTGCTAAATAGATTATCCAACTTACCCACGTTAAAATCAATTAAGTACTAACTAAACTATTTTGTGGTATTCGGTATGCGGCATCATGTAGCTTGACGGCTTTACAAGATAGTCACCATGCAACGGGTGCCACTTTTCCATTCTTTCAAAAAATGTGAAATTTTGATAAGACGTAATACATACGGAACCACCAACTATAATTTAAACGGACAAAATAAATTTAATTTAATTATCACGCCATGGCCCTTACAGAGTAAACGTAAAGTATCGAGTGCCACATATGTACTTTTCTCTAAGGAAAAGTTAAAATATTAAGTACATTTGTTACGGAACCACCAACCGTAATAAACAGTCCTGCTTGCCGGCCGGATTAATGGTACATTTCGTAATCGCGCGGCTCGTCTCACTAGATCAAGGGCGCGACTGTCATGGCCGCCGCCTGTACGTATGCGAATTTATTATACTAACGATTTTCGCTACATTTTGAAAGCTTTGTTCTAAATTTAAATATGACGTGTATAAGTGGGTAGAGGTGTAAAAGCGTCTATCTGTCTTTGTGCGTACTGCCGGGTATTATTCATATGTGATTTGGTACGGATAACAATAATAATATAAATGATATGTTTTTAAGTAAATGACGATTAAAGTTTGGAAATGTATAAAAGTAGCAGTGTTTGCTCTTTCTGCTACTAACTTTGTCCATGAACTGGTTTGATTTTAGAAATGCGTTTGTCTATATAACAGGGAAGTCTGAGAATATTGAATAATGATACTGAAATATTGACCCATTTCCCTAAGCTTTGCTATTTTGCTAGAAAACGTTGCCATCCACGTTGTAAAATTTTAAAATGTAATTGTTTTGATTACATAATTCTAATATGGGTAGTTTTAATCATTTCATAATATTATGTTAACGTCGGCCGAGTATAGAGTATAGAAAATATTTAACTATTTATTTGAGTCACTAATTTTTTCTAATGGTCTTGCGCGGAGTAAGCTTAATTAACGCAGTTTTAAATTTAAACCTGGCAGTTTGTCCATCTTTGACGCAACTCAGTTCTAACGCAAGAATTTAATATACAATAAGACTGTATTTAAAATTACGCAAACAAAGGATTAGACAAAAGTGGGAATGACTTTATATTGACACCCGTAATCGAACTTCACAGTCGAGCCGGCGGTCGTGGCTTCGTTTCCTCTCCCTAAACAAATAAATATTATGATCAACTCAAGTGTTTGTTCTTTGTGTAGATAATTTGTAGAATCTGTGTGTAAATAATTTCTATATAAGTAAGAATTTATAAATGGGAATATACCTAGTTTAGGAACCGTTCTTGTGGAGATGGTTCAAGATTATTAATTACTTATATTCAGGTAGCTCTCATTCACTCATTCTCTTGCCAAAAATATACCTACCTTTAATTAAACAGAGTCATGAGGCTTTTCCCAATTAATTTCCCTCTTCATTCATCATGTCGACGAAATCCATCATTCGTATTGACGTGATGCTGATGTCCATCAAATATGTTGTATAATTATATGAAACGTATAAGGAAATAGATGTAATTTATATGAGCATTTAATTCGCTATGAAACGTCAATGTACTTTATCATTCGTCCGCTTGGAAGCTATTAAATATTAGAAACTATAACTAACGCAACTTCAGATGGAATAACGACGCTTATCGCCATGGCAACGACGACAGAACCACAGGATACGTCCCATTGACGACAGTGGAACTTTGTCATTCATACCATACACCCAGTGACCTTAAACGTAGTCCATTAACCTCGTGGCCTCAGAGCAGCCGTTCGCGGAGCGTCGTGTGAATATATAATATGCATATATGTTTTTTTTTCGCGTGTTTAATATATCCGATCTGATGTCCTTGTCGATGTTATAACGCGATTTCATATGCATGTTTAGTATTCTATGTTTAATAAAATCGCTCGGTTTCTCTTGTTCTCATTGTACATATACCTACATAGGTATATATTACGTCATTGATTTAATATATTGTTAGACTATACATTAGTTGTATGGTATATGTGTGCAGTGGTGTGCATAGTGTATTTTTGGTTTAACGTTCTATGAAGTAAATATTTTTTATTTATAACTTATTTTTTAATTTTTATACTATTATTCTTCTATCAAGTAAGACGTATTGCCTGTGGGAATGTGATTTTTTTCATCAATAACACGTATCATTGGAGCAGCGTGGTGGAAACTTCCGGCCGCTGCTAGGTACTGAAAGAGCCACGTTCTTACAGTCCTCCACTGCTAGAAGCAAGGTTAGATGTTAAGAAACAGTAGATACGTAAATCAAATATTAAATCCGAACGCGCCATTGCCTCAGCGGATATCCTCGTGAAGGTTGCTCATCGCTTCAGAAGCAACCTTCAGAATCATTCATAACTATATTTCAAGTTGGATAAGGCTACGCTCACATACAATCACTATCAAACCCAAAGGGTTTTAATTAGCCTAAGTTCTCTTTTTTATATTTAGCTGGATAAACAGGCAGCGGGCCACCTGATGTTAAGTCATCACCGTCGACTATGGATATTTGCAACACCCGAGAAGTAGCCAATTGTCCGAAAAAAAACCGCCTAAGCCGAAATGGGTCGAACAAATGGGTCGATTATTGTTATTTATTTAAGTCCATTTCCCTGACTTTGCATTGGCGAATAAAAAGTGATATTTGACTGTGGAATGTGGAAATGTGGAAAACTAACATGATAAGTAACGAACAGTGATTGTAAAATAGAGCAACGCCGGACGAAATTGTCTTTAGTATAGTTTCTTGTCCCTCCCATAACTCGTATCCTATATTTAGCTCCTGTTTCACTTACCGTGGTATAACAATAGTTAAACTTCGTGAACAGCCTTAAGAATGATAAACCGTCCGCCTAACTTATTGCCTTGGTTCTCTATCATCCATGACTGAAGTACAAGTGTTATGTGGCAGCGCCCTAAGGTATTAGAGTTGTAATAAAAATCATGTCAGTTCACACCGAGCGGTTTGTATGCCAATTTCAGGCACGCGAATGTTATATTAATATATAATAGATTGTAATTGAGGTCGGTGTCTGTATGTACATGCTGTTTGCTACCGGTATTTTATTTGTATCTCGATTGTAAAATTTGTAATTGAATATATTTAGGTTTTCCACAGTTAGGTACATGTGTTGCCTAGACACAGTTAGGTACCTATATCATCCGTTATCATAAAACTGTAAAAACTTCACTTTTAAATGTTTCGTGAGTGTTTATACATGGTTACGTATGTACCGGCTTAACTACTTATGTTTTTTCGTGATAGCCCGTCTAGATTCAGACCTATAAGTAGTCCTTCTTCATGAGCTCCCGCCGATTGCAACAAGTTTGCGGCGGAGTCAGGCCATCTGGAAAAATCGTAAGTGGGTTAAGCCCGTGCATATAATAATCAACTAAAAATGTATGAAATTCATTAAAGGCACATAACGCACATAACGAATAGCGTACGTAACGTTATAATGAATAAAACTATGTGTAATTTTTGTAACTACGAATTTGTGATTTTTATCTCTTATAGAGCTCAAATTAATTATTTTTTGGAAACAGGCTTACATAGTTTTGCATAAACTATTTTAGCCTCGATATGCATTAAGAAATGCATTAAAAATATAATATAAGAATTGTGACATATACCTTTTGTTACCGACTGGTAGATCTGTAAATATGTATTTATTTGCAGTAAATTAATTGTATATTAATAGCAGTATAGAAATGCTTCCTTGATTTTTAATTATAAATACATCAAAACAAAAACACGCATGTATGTACGTTGATGTATGACGATTAAAAAAACATGGAAGCCACCGAAGCTGATAAATATTTTTATTATCAATACTGATAAATATTGATAATATTTGCCAGAAGTTGCGTAGAAACCGGGAAGTAATAAAATCTCGGAAGGCGGACATTACTCGTATTTATCTCAATATTTTCGTATTATTTTGTCAACCGACTACTTAAATGTAATATGTAGTCGGTTTCGATTATAGACTCGCCTACGAACTAAGCTCGCAGAGTTTTCCGGAGATCAGTACGGGATATCACAGTCTCCTCCGCACACCAGGCTTCCCGCATTTTGTAGTAATATGACTAAAATTGTCTATAAATTATCTACGTGACAGTTTTACTTGAACATTTTCAATGTGTACAGGTTGTGTCTACTGCTGAGACCGAATGTATAAAGAGGTCCTTTGAAGAAATACGTATCGGTTTTAATTTTAATACCATAGCTTTAATGGAAGGTATGATAATATGTGCGTCCCACAGATCGTTTAGGTACGTTTATATAGATATGTATCGCTCATTTGCGAGTAGAGTGTAATATCTCACATATATCGACATATCTATAACTCCACCTTGTGTATTCTATAATTGTTTTTATAGACTACTTTAACAATGAATATTTCATTTTACCTTTTATTTATATTTATGCCTGTTTTATTACGAACACAAGGCGAGCGTGTCACCTGATTGCCAGTGGGACAGGTCGTGATTACAACACTGCCGAATATGACATAATCTCACGGTTGTATTACCCCGAACGGGTAGGCAGAGGAAAGTAGTACATTCCAGGACAGTACAGGACTTTCAGTTTAATCTTGTTGGTTATGTTATGTCGTGAGAATTTTAATTTCTCGATACGACAATACTCGGACCGTACCGTTACGACAAAAGTATTACACAGTGACACAATTTCGCTTGATTCGTTCATAAAATCGATACAGCTTCGTCACACACTTATAATAGCTTGCAATTACAGCTGTACATTTCGTTTGTGTTCTAAAATACGCCATTGAAACTCGCCTTGAAAAAAATTTCCTACATTAATAACGGTTTTACCGACTCCACGCTAACCATCGCGGGGGCCAAAACGAGATCCGTCCTGGGACAATATCATTGAAATATTATTGATCTGATGATATGTCTAACGTTTATTATTTCCATTAAATATTAATTTAATAATAGTTATTAAGTGTTAAATACTGTGTCTTATAAGAACATTTTTTGTTGAAATGGTTTTTAACGTAAGCTAAATTGTAATTTGATATTTGATTTGATTTGATTTGATAGAAATAAATTCAGATTTTATAATTATCAAGTGATTATTACCTCAATATTGATTTTTTTTTTTTCCTCTAGCATCCATCTTAAAATTGTTTTAAATTATTTTTTACCGACTGTATAGACGTTTAATTCGTCCTTTCTTATATACCTGTTTATTTGTGTACATTTAAAAATAACTATATTATTAAATTGTCAACATTATATAGATTTCTTAATAAATTTATCAACATTATGTTTATTTCTTAAAACACCTTACGTTCGGAACTAGATTAGTGAGTTATTAAATAATATATGTATGGTATCCTATAATTTGCCTCGCCAGTGGTGTTCCCATAGTCCACGACGCCACGATTTAGCAGACACGAGTCGCCAAATCGTCGATAAATTCTCTCAGTTTCCTCAATTATTACTCCGTCTCCTCCGCGCGGTCTCCTGGTCACTGGGTCTAGGCTATTTTCGTTTTCTTTTCTCATTCTCTCCGTCTGTCTTTTATTATCATAAACCGTGTGTCGTACTGTTACTTACTTAAGAGTGTAGTCCGAAACGCACACTGTTATGTTAATAAGGTGTTAATATTGAATTGTGTAACTCTTTCATTAATATGTCCTACTGGAGAACGATGAACGTATCTACAGTTGACATGCGTACCTGTCAATGGAATAAGTTAACTATAAGATTGTGCGTATTGCTGCTGCTGTGTTAATAAATTAATTAATATAAAGGTATTTGGTATGTTTGTTTAATATAATAATGAACTAAATGGTCTAATATTTAATAACTTATTGGCTTCAACTGAAGGACGGGTGCGGGATTGTAAAAGGGTTGGGGATGTGCTAAAGCTGTCGAATTCTTATGTTATAACGCTACCGGACGTTAAATACAGGTTTAGCGACAAGGTTTTGAGATTGTTCGATAATAAAACGGATCGTTCATAGACTGCTAGCTGAAAATTGAAAAACTCTACCAATCAAGCCTACTCAAAGCGAGTTCGAAAATGTGTAACAGCTGTGAAAGACTATGATGCCTCCATCTAGGTGATTGTGTTAGCAACACCTCAACTCAGCGACGGTGCTGTCATTCGCTAGGTAAGAATATTGTCTTCTAACCCACATTAAAGAACGCTTAAGTCGGTATGCTAGTTTCATATGAACCATGTACCTCGAGATGCGGGGTTCATTCACTTATTTGAAAAAAAATAAGTCGATTATAAAACGAGCGATTTTATTTTCACGAAATGTACTCTCACGGTCGTGTTTCTCAGACTTTCACACAGTGTTTATGAAGTGCGGATTGGAATATCCGCGCATTTTGTAATTCCCATTTCTCTAAATCATTCGCTCAGTCATTCACTATACGTTCACGACGAGCTGAAATGTGTGCCGATATATCAGTCAGGTTGCATGCGTCGGGATCGTGGTACAACTGCGACGGTTGAAGGGTTTTAATGCCTGACTATTAAAGGTAGAACAGTTACTATTAATTAATGATAATAAAAACAATGACTTTATGCAATATAAAGATGAATAAACTTGAGGTATATTATTAAAGTTCAGAGAATTTTGCTCCTCGTTTGTTCGTTTCATTTTACCTATTGAGTGTATAAATGGAAGGAATGCAATATTCTGAATTAATACATATGTCTATGAGTACAGATATAGAGAGCTGAACAGAGCGGCCAACGAGCAACTCCTACATTGCGTAGTACCACAGTACACCGACTTTTTACTAGTTACGTTATATTTACGTTATATGTTATTATACGTGATATATATACGTTTATTCGAGTAGGGGGTGAGACTATTGCCATACACCGGGCGCAATTTATATGTCGTATGTTATATATTTATATAATTAACAGCTCCGTAATATTTTGAATTCCAAGTAATCTTCAATTATGTATGTATTAAGAGCGGAAGCCTGGGAGTGTTGAGCGTCTTGTTATTATTTAAATGGATTATTCTGTAGATGAATATTAAGTAAGTCATTATTTAATGATAATGTAAACAGATTCAAAATAGCGTTGGCGCTGGGTGGAGGGTGCTATGATGTCGATAGAATTATCTACTAAAGGGTTTGAGAATTTAAGCCTGCCTTAAAATTTGAGTAGGCCTGTTTATTTTAACCAACCATTTTAAAGTGGGCGATTTATTTTGATTAGTGCGAAATTATTAGAATAACAAAATAAAAGCGTATAATGACACTAGCAGTTCTATTGGTAACTGCCGCTCGCTCATTTGCTGCTTACTTCGCTTTAAAAACAAAGACAAAACTGAATGGCAGAACTAGACTTAGAGAACACAGGTGGAAGCTAGACCTAGATACTAAATCTAGATTTTATTGCTCTGCAGCTTTTAAACAGCTTCCAGTTAGATTTTATGTAGAAGATAAATTAGCGACGACACAACATTTCACAGACGAGGACTTTTGATTATTTTTTATTGCACGCCAGATACATATCTACGAGTGTGCGATTTGTCGTGAAATATCCCAAATAAAAGTTTATGACGATAATATTCATCAAAGTGACCTGTTTTTACCATTTATTTAATGGCACCCCGAGATGATACAGTCCTAAGCGTTGCCACCCCACCTACATAGGCCACAACCATCGGTTATGAACTGTTCAGCTTATGAACTCTTTAATATAACAATTTATATTTTATGTTAAAATATCTCAACTTTGTATATACTTTGGTCTGTCAAAATCCTCAAAAGGACCTCTTTTATAAAAATAGTCACGAATCTCTTGATAGACCGAAATAAAATGCTAAATATTTAGTGTCGAAACCGGTGCACTTACCCTACTACTACTATCATATGTACATATCTCTGCGATGTAAGAATTATTCAAAAATAGATTAAGTGATCATACATTTGTAGATATTTTACGGTGTCCTTGTGCATACTTATCATTTCTGACTGAAATTGTAAAAAATCAATAAAGAATTCTATTCATTTATGTAAGTATTGTATTGCCACTAATAAGATGATTTTATTACTTGTCGTTATATGAGACTTTGTTTAATTAGTTTCCGTACTAACTTTAATTTTATATGTCAGATTATTTATTGAAAAAAGTGCTGTGTATATTTTTTTTAAAGGAAACCGTAATATACATACAAAGATTTTTTTGAATATAAAATACAGGTATGGTTTTCTTAAAATTCATGGGCCATAGAAATGTATAATCACGGTAAATACACATTTAAAAACTAGATGGCGTTACTGGTTTTTTATTTTCTTTTCATTATGGTTTATTCTCTTATTGATTTGTTTACCTACTACACAAAAATCACAATTCACGCCGAACTTTTTTATTTATCTAGTACAGGCCAAAACTTGGCCACAACATTGTCAGAAGTAAAGCAAAAGTGTGGCCTATGGTGTAGCATGCTTGCCTAGCAGGTACCTATTTACGTTTATTTTGAAAACGTAACTACGTAACGTAACATTACGCCTTTAATCCCCGAAGGGGTAGGCAGAGGAGTGTAATACACTCCCTTATTTTGTAAAGCCCTAGATTATAGTGTATAGTTGCAAAAAGAGCTGTCTCGATCTAATGATACGTACGGTACGCCTAATTTGTTAGCGCCCGCTTCGTGGAAACGACGAATCGAGATAACAGCGTAACACAAGACAACGTTATATCGCCATTGACAGAAATAGCCAAACTATCATTGTGCCGACGTACATTCGTATTCCCGATGTATTGTTATAGGTACGCTTTCCCCGAACCGGCTTTATGTCGTGTATGTTTACCTTCGAACACTCGTTTGGGAACTATCAATTGTTATTGGCCCTCGTGATCTTCGCAGATTGAGAGCGTCAGAGTATAGAGTTTCCAGCGCTTGAAATTTCTAGCAGTGACTTGGAGTCCGGATCTGCGCCCGGTGTATTGCACCGCCTATGCAATTGGGGGACGTCAACGTAACTGGTGAAAAGTGTGAGTGTACTACACTCCTCTTCCTAACTCTACAGGTATAACATACGTGAAGTTACGTTCAATCATGTTCTGGAGTGGAGACCACGCCTTGGCAAACGTAGCGTAGAACGCCCTCCAGCTAGGTGGAATGACGATATACGCAAAGTGGCTAGCAGCCGTTGGATGCGAAGAGCTGAAGAACGAGCTCAGCGGCGTGCTTTTGGAGTGGCCCATGTCCAGCAGTGGACCGGAACCGGCTGATGATGATCATCTGGTACAATTGAAAAAAAACATTTACTTTATCTGACAATTGCACAGTTACTATGATATTCCTCACAGTAACATGTTCGATCTATCTGTAGTGTATTTTACATATTCAAGTCTCGACTCCGTACATGATTTATTGCTGTAGGTTTAATAACTCCTTATATGCATACTAAGTACACACATTGTTGCAATGAGGAACACCGATCTAAAACTGATATCTTCAGCCGCATACAAATAGTCTTCGTCAATAAAGAACATTGGAATAAAAAACGTGCGCGCTATGGTATAAAATAAAATAAAGTTTGTTTTTAATGTCACAGAAATTTATTTATTCTTTGTCGCTAATCTATAACTAGGTTGCAAAGGGCGGACTTAATGCTTAATGACTCTGATTGGTTGAAATAATTAAATTAATGCCTAATGACAGTGACCAGTCAATTAAGTATATTTGAAAGAAGAAGAAGACAGCGGGAAGCTGCTGGATTCGGAAGGCCCAGGACCGGAGGAAGTGCCGCTGATTGGGGGAGGCCTATGTCCAGCAGTGGATATCTAGAGGCTGACGATGATAATGAAATATATTTAGTGTGTTGGTGAATCTTAAACCTTTCAAAACACATTTCAACTAATCTCATTTAGGAAAACTTCACCATACTTATAAAAATAGTTTGGTAAAAAAATTTGACTGCATCGTTGGTCGGGTAGTCGCAAACGCGACTGCCGATCGAGAGAGGTCCTGGTTTCGATCTCCGGCAAAGTTGAGTATTTCTAACATGAATTTTCCAGCAGTAGTTAGGAATAAGGTTTTGTCCCTTGTGGGAAGTAAACTTAACGTATGAAATGTCGGAGTGTATTATACGCCTCTGCTTGCTTCTTCGGTGATTAACGGCGAGATGTTAAATTTTTTTACAAGAAATCCGTAACGCGCAATCTCGATGTTATTTTCATCCCTACACGTACTTACAAAAAATTTGTATTGCATTGTACATTTCAAATGGACTTTCAATTCTGTATATAAAGTAGGTATTTAAGATATCAATTTAGAAAAAATGTGTCCTTTCATTCCAAGATTTTTAAAACGTAACATCACGCCTGTGATACTCGAAGAGGTAGGCAGAGGAGTGTAGTACACTCCCACGTTTCACCAGTTACGTTTAAGTCCCATGGAATAGGTGGT
>DWFV01000234.1:0-16132 GCA_018246775.1 Parelbella machaon machaon
ACGTGCGTTTTTTCGGGATGGCCCGACTAGTTTCGGACCTATACGAGGTCCTTCATCATGAGCTCCCACCGTTTGCAACGAGGTCGCGGCGGAGACTGCACGCACGCACGCAAAAACGCACGTGAGTTAAGCCGGTACATATATAATCATGTTTGTTTACATTTAAAACTAAATGTGATCCTTCTCGTCGCAGTTCTGCTGCATCTATTTAACTTTCACCTTGTTTTTGGACACCACAGTTTTGTTTTATAAATTGAGTAAACCGAAATCTGGGCTTATTTAACATCAAGCTTGAAGAACGGAGCCAATGAAGTCAGTAGACCTTATCAAAGACGATTAGAAACTCCACGATCTCCACGATCTGACTTGGTTTCATACGTTCGCTGAAAAATATCATCCTATTTTATAAATCTGGTGTTTGCTCCTCAAATAATTGGGTTTAAAATTGATAAGATAAACATTTACAAACATAAAGCGGATAACAGCTGTCTCATACCATACGATAAGCTATCACGTGTTGTCATTATCGCACTAAAGCTATATTGCAACATCGCAAAATTTAATTTTTTTGCTAGCTATTACAAATAATAAAAAAATATTAAAATTTAAGTTAAATATTAAAATTCTGAATCGACTCCTTTGATCAGTTTTATTATATAATAATGACAGTAAAACTGCATCATCATTACATATCATGCATTAAAAGGATCTGCTCTCAGAATAAGAATGTAATGGCCATAAATTTCCTCTCTGACGATGTGCAGGTTGGCTAATTTGAATAATATATCATTTAATTATAGTAACTTGATTGCAACAGTGCAAATCGGAGGAATTCCAATGACAGGCGTGACGTACGAACAAATAAATATACTAGCAGTTGAGATTTTCGATGACATAATTATTTCGAACTGTGTCATTTTCAAAATACGCAGTAAAACTAGTGATATTTTAAAAAAATATGGCAAAGTTTTACTCTCAATAATATTTTACTCCATGTCATGGAATACTTTGTCGAGAAATAATTTCATTGATTACAAAAATTTTTTGACGAGTTTGAGATTGAGGTAGCAACTGAGTTTTCGACTAATGTGAGTGTAAGACTTTTGCGATTCTATATAACACAAACTTTGGTCGAATTTTAAGAATCAATGTCAGACGCATTGTCAGTTTGACTCAGCTTAAGACTGATTAAACGGTTTTTTTTTACAACCGAGAATCAGACTAAGTTTGAAAATAAGTATCTATGAACTCTGATTTTCAGTTCAAGAAGATTGGCATTGGATTTTAAGATTTTTATTGTTATAACAAGTGTCTCACACCTTGCTTGAATTTTATACTTATATCGTCACATTATGCTTTATATATTATCGGTATGTAATCCTTATTTATATAGATTTAAATTGATTTGAGATACTTTTATTCCAACGCTTTTTTTCTCTGTCTGGTATAACCATGAAAAATGATATAAAGATAAGTATTACCTATTATTAAGTGTATTTAGGTTCAAATAATCTTAAATTCTTACGATTAATACTCGACTAATAGATCCAACAACTTTTATGTAAAGATGTAGATCATAAATATTATTAAACAAACCCTTCCGAGCTTGAATGAAAATGTGTTACGGACGGTTAAACTGCCCTTATAATTAAAAGTAATTTAAAATAAAACGTAACATCACGCCTGTTATCCCCGAAGGGGTAGGCAGAGGAGTGTAGTACACTTCCACGTTTCTCCAGTTACGTTTACGTCCCATGGAATAGGTGGTGGACCTATTGCCATACACCGGGCAGAGATCCAGACTCCGAGTCACTACTGGAAATTCTAAATTAGAAAATTCCAATAGCACCCGACCCGGGATTTGAACCCAGAACCTCCTGATCGGCGCTTGCAAACGCTCGACCAACGACGCAGTCATATTTAAAATAAATGTTTTAGAATTGCGGATAATGTTATTTTCATTCTTATTTTTAAAGATAACCCTAGACTTTACTAAAGTGCTTGAACAGTAATGGTATATTAGCTTGAATAGCATAAACAAACAGCTCTATAATAAAATTTTCCGTTACCGCCATTATATAACAAAATAATAAGAACAATGATCATAAGCTTAGAAGTATTTATTTATATAACAATGGAATGTAAATTGTGATATTTTACAGAATCGAATCAATTATTGATTTAGCTATAATATTTATATTCTCTTACTGTGTAACATATATTAACAAGCAGAGTATTTGTGGGTAATAAATGAGTTTATAATGCATTATAATAAATATTTGCATGTTAGAAGACGCACATATAACTGAAAAAATTACCGTATCTGAGCGAGTGATAGTTGCAATTGAATAAGAATTAGTAATACATAGAGTAATTTTACAATAAACGTATTCATCAAGAAACGCATCTCTTCATGTACCCCAGACACGCGTAAGAACAACAGTCACTGTGGTATGTGCACTGGAAATAAAAACACAAAGTCCATTAACTCGAATCCTGTTAAAACAATAATTAAAACCGTTAAAATCATAGCACTTATTCGAATTTGTGTCCACTATTGTATCCGAAGCCTACGTACATATGGTCATCGGCTTCCGATGATTGAAATCGGCATCCATCACGGCTTGCAATTACACCCCAAGGACAATTAATTTTATAATTTATTGACATACGTGTACCGATTTTCAGTGCTAAATGATGCGATACACAGCATGCAACTAACCGTCCTTTAACAAATCTTTTATTACTTATAATTTCAATATTTATCTTATTTTAAACTTTAAACTATTTTACTGTTAATTATTAAACTGTTTTACTATTTACATTTATTGTGTCTATGTGGAGTTCGAAACACATCTCTTCAAGTATCCCATACACAGATTGGAACAGCAGTCGCTGCTATTCGCGCACTGCGAAAAAAATACAGCCTCTTTTAGAAATTGTATTAGTAACTGACATATATGGCACCTTAAAATGTACAGACCTGAAGATTTTGACTATTTTACTTCCTCGGGGCCGATAGAAAAAAGCAAAGATACAACATTGATCTAGAGACACTTACGTATTCTCCAATTTGAGCGCATTTTGCGTTTGTAGTGACTTCTGCTACCGATGAGACTTCAAGTGGGATGTTCAGGTCATTAGTTTCAATAATATCATTCTCAGGCTGAGCCACTTCCTTCGTTCCAAACACAGCATTTTCATTTCTCCCGCGTATCAAATTCCCGTTTGTATATTCAGCAATAATAAACAACGATAAAATTGCAATTGCGCACACACGAGTCATTGTGGTTAAATACGAAGCGATACACTGAACGGACTATTGACAATAGCTGCCTAATATAGGGAAAAGTGTCGACATACAGCTTTTATATGTCTTTACACCCGCATGAACCTACCTACACCATTAATGATAACAGTTTTATTAAAAACTTCACAGGACGTATTGAGGTAGCGCCTTATTATCCTGCCAATACTTTTTTATATGAAAATCATGTGCTGTTAAGAATGCTAAGTAACTGCAAATCAGTGATGTTTGTTTTTCGACAGTATTATTTCCTGTTATGCTAATTATTAGAACGTATGGTACATAGGTATTTGGTAGGCGGATTGTTTTTACTTCTCATCCAGCTAGTACTTGATTATGATTATTTTTTATTATTATATTCATAATCAAGCCGAATAGCCAGAACATTCTTCGTGCTATAGCGTTTCGAATTTGTTCGAAGATAATTATAAGCTACAAGCAATACTCGATGATTGACACTGGGCAAAAAGGAAAAGCACAAGCTTTAGACATAAGAACCAGCAGTGGATTTTCAAATACAAATGCATACAATTACGTATAAAACTTCATCCAATAACCTGTTATTAAGGAAAGTGCATCAGGAAAATTCAATGTTAATTAATTTGTTTCCTCAGTATTTCGCAACTCGTTCTTGTTATGATACTTCCACAGTGTCATGACTGTATCAAATTGTAATAAAAGTTTGAGATTTATAATAACATAATGTTGCAATTATAAAATATTATGTCTTATTCTATATGAATTCCGTGTTATTATAAATCCGCAGGTAAACGATAAAAGACTGTTTAAAGTGCCTATCAAATTCAAGTCCACACCTAAATAAATAGGCACGACAGGTTCCACATAAATAAAATTAAGAAAGTCGGGCTATTAACATTCCGTTTCAATATTAGAAAATAGTACTTGCATTTATACATCTAAGTATACTTATTTTATTCAATCTGCGTCTAGACACTATTCTAGACACGTGATATTTACTAAGGGTCATCAAAATATCTTTATTAAGTTGTTTTCTTTTCTAATCGACATATCTTGTACAATTTAAAAGATTTCGTCTAATGTGCAGTCTCATAAATCAATAAAAAGGTTAGTCTATAATGATAACAATGGTAAGGTCTCTTGAAAAGACCCAAATGGAATTGTGATGCAAAGTTAGAAAGAGCCTGGTGACCAGGGAACTAATGGCATGTATGTATAAGTAAATTGACACCCAGACACAGAACAACAATCCCGTTTAACACACATTAGTCTCAGTTTGGAACTGAACTTACAACTAGTTCAGAAGTCAGGATATCTAACCAATGGTCCCAATGGTCTAACAGCAGCTACGGATGTATATAACGTTAAGAGCAGTAGGTATTTTAGCTATGAGTATAATAGTGACAAAGCTAAGATTCCAGCTTCCAAGTCTTAGGTTAAAGTCTTAGCATGCATCTCTTACGTTACAAAGTTCTGTACCTTTTAAACATAGAAATTGCATTTGCGATAATACTGAACGAAACTGCGTAATAGGAAACCTTACAGATTATATCACAGTAATTTCATAACATATGCTTCAGAGAATATGTTGGATAATATGGTCTAAAGCACCTGTGGTTTGTGAACCGAAGCTTGATGAGCGACTGTCATTGACACTGACTCCTCATTATGAGAGATAACCCTTGTTTAAAAGTGGAACACTAATAAAGGTCATGATGTTGATGACAATATAGTACCTACGTGTGATGCTCTTTTATTTTAGGTGAACGTAAATCACGCCTGTAATCCCCGAAGAGGTAAGTAGAGGAACGTAGTACACCAGGACTTTTCACCAATTATGTTTATGTTCCACTATGAAATAGGGATGAGCCTATTACTACATACCAGATATAGATCCAGACTACAACCATTACTAGGAAATTCATGTTAAAAAACCAAATAGTACGTGACTCAGAAATGAACCTAGGACCTTTCGATAAGCAGCCACATTTGCAACCACTCGAAAGAGACAGTTTAGGTGCCTGACTTATATACAATAATTTGATTAATACTAATGGACAACAAATATATTCCTTCAATATTAATACATTACAAGTACCTACAACAAGAAATACTACAACTGAAATAAACCAAGCTTGTTAATTATATGTAAATACATTTAACAATAATTCATCATGATATCACGTTCTGTCTTCTGCAACTTGTAGGTTTTATTTTATAATTATATTAAAATTTGTCCTTGGGTCATCAATCGGGTTTGCAACTTCATCTATAACACATTATAAGTTTCTGATAGAAAAGACCAATTCGTTTTATAGAATAAAAATCAACCTGTACAAACGACGTTTACTATTGGCAATAACTACTGTCCTTGCCCACATTATTAGTTCATCCGCTTATCTCTTGTACAAATAACATATATATCGTTGTATTGCAATCAGACTCTTTGATTGTGTAAAAAAGTATCCAATTTAACCAATATTTCACTGGTCACCGATTGTAGCTTGTACCGCGTAAAAAAGTTGTTTGTTTCTTCCCCATTAGGTTTTAGGATTTTCGGTTTGAATCCCGGGTAGGATATCATCTGGTGGTCTTAATCGGTTCAGCGGTTGAAGCGTAAGGTACATTTCAGTGGCGTGCATTCAATAAAGACAAGAAGAAATTGCCTACTCTGGCAATATGTTATTTAAATAAAGTAAAAAGAAATATGATATCGGTTAGAAATAAAGTACCTCCCACGTTTTATTGCATTTATGGTTTACTAATTTGGCAATAATAGCTTCTACATAAAAGATAGACATATGCTGTCGCGGACTGTTTGTAATGAAACAGCTAGATTACATCAATATAGTTTTATTTTCATAATAATGATAGCTAAATATCTGTATACAGATACTTTAGCCGTAATAGTTCAATATCTATAAACCGAAAATTTTAAACGGTTTTTCGAAATTAGGTTTCCTTGTAGTGGTTTCTCGATTAGTCTCTTTCGGCATTAAGCTGTTGATGAAAGGTATTGATGGTTTTTCCAAAGAAGGTATAGGTACACCCGACGGTACAACTAGTTTGGGTAAATTTAACAATCCACCAATAATCTTTTGACAGAAGGCTCCCGAGATTCTGTCACCCATGTTGCCCCACAATCCCATTTGACAAAATCTGTAATAATAAACATATTTACATTTTTAAAACAGTAATATAATTTTACGTCATTATTTATGATATTCATATAGCAGAGTTGATAGAACTGATAATTGTCTGGGTATAAATGGAAACTCAGTCCCAGTAAGCGTTTGCTGAAAGTTAAAACTTAAAATTAACTACCCACGGGGAACACCACCATATCACAAAAACAAAAGGCTATAAATTAAACAAAGCAATTAATGAAAAGGTTTTAACACAATTGTTGTGCTATTTAAGCCTAATGGTTTTTGCTATTCAATAACACACCCTCGACAGTGACAAAAAAATTTGTGAATGTTAATTATAATTAACATGACATTTATAAAAACATAGTGTGTCGTGGTTAATGTGAAATAGTTTTTAACAAATTATGTGATTAAGTAATTTTAATAAATCAAGTTAAAAATAAATCATGTCATAGATCATTATCTATGTTACATTTGACAAATAGTATTTTTTTGCAAACGAATTATCTATGACTATTAACGACATGATTAAACAAAATATTTATCTACCTGAAATTTTTATCCAAAGTAATTTGATCACCGATTTTGATATACTGGTCACTTTCTTCGGAAAAGGGAGAAAAATTTAGAAAAGGCAGTGGATTCAAGGATTTAGTTTTATTCTTTGAGGACGGACCAGTATTGTGAGCGAACTTAGCGATGAGACCCACAAAGTTATCCCTGACATTGGCATCAGTGTCCGAAACTTTTCCACCTACAGGATTTCCATCTTCATCTAACGGTTCAAATAAGTACGCTAATTCGTCACCATGGGAAGGACCTTTGACCTTTGGTTTTACATCAGAATTGTCGTCAGAGGATTCTGGAAAAAATAAAGAAACATTACAAAAAATCTGAAATATCGATAGCTAATATAAATGCGAATATAATAACCATTGTTACAGTCAAAACTATATTATACCACGAATTTAAAACCTTTTTTACATTCCTCAAAATTGATTAATTCCATAGCGGTTTCGTTTTTTATAAAGTTGTCCTTTTCTTGATTGAATATAACTTCTGGCTACCTGAGGATTAGAGGTTTACAGAACGAAACTACACCGCCTTGTTTTTTTGCTACGATTGGTAACCGTGATAGTTAATCCGGTAGTTCAAAAAATTTTGGACTTTTGAGAATGATTTTGGAGTATAATAGTTGTCGAGAGACTTCTTTCAAAATTTAATAGAGTTATAATAAAATAGATAAATATAAAATGATAACAACAAGATGAATTTTGAAATAGTATATATTTTTTAGTATCTGTTAGCGGCGGTAAAATCTTTATTTCTATGGAATGGCGAGAGAAAACTGGTAACAAGTGGTATATTAATAGCTTGTTATAATTACGTGTCAGTGCTATCCCGGGTATGAAGTACGAGCCCTTGCTGAGGTTCCCAACGTGTTCGAAGCTGTATAAAAAGGCAGGTGCTGCACCACTCCACTGCCGTACGCTCTGGTATGCCGGAAAATTGAACAGAGCGTCACCTGGAATTCATTAACTTGTACATTTATGCAAGAGCTTGAGCTGAATTGAAAGACCATGGCCAACTCGCTGCAGCGGGAGTTCTTGAATGATCTCAAATAAGTTCGAACTAGTGGTACTATTCCGAAAAGAAACATGAATAAAGTCGGTACATTTTAATCAAAAACTGAAGAATATATCAAACGCCATGTATGTATGTCCGTGTGTGCAATATCTTCGACAAATTATTCAAGTTATTACAAACCACGAATATAACAACAGACTGGTAGAAAAAATTTGTGCTTCGGATAACCTATTCGCCAGGCGAATAGGATTTGTTTATAATTAAGGTCAGAAAGTGTATTATTATTTAGACTGCGGCTATACTCAGAACCAGTGTGTAAACATTACGTTCAGAAATATTTATGTAACTTGTTATAAAAATTCCGAAATCTAGTCTTGTAACATTTTGTTTTTCTAATACAATAATAACAAATCTGGCTACATCAAATGTTGAATGTACCTACGTAAATTTTTTACGTAACAACTAACCTATAAATAATTTCAAATTACTTCGTATATTTCCAAATACATAAACACGATACAAACTGTAGCAATAAGTGTGTCTAAAATTTAAAATTGACTCTAAAATGTTGTATTATTCATTCGGTTTTGCAGTGCCCCTTTGAAACAGGTAGATTATTGAAGTGGTTGGGGCAAAAAACGATCCCTCTAAAATGGGGCCGCACCCTTAAACTTATTTAATTGTGTAGGATGAGGGGAGCACATATACGCAGCTGCTCACAGGAGATTATATGTATTATTTTTAATTTTAAAATCATATCGTACGTTCTCGATCTTTTTTCGTAATGTTATAATGACAGCTTAGTTAACTAATAATTAGCTTGAAGCTCCAATCTTAACAAACGGCTAGTAATTACTTTAATAAATTATTGTTGTAAATAGAACGATATCTACCCATGTGATTTTTTTAACTTTAACATGTAATATCCATGCTTTTTTTTCAGGTGACCTCTTAGGCAGAGCATATTACACTACTTTAAAGGAAAGTTTGTCGCAACTTCCACTTATCAACCAAAATTTATCTACGAAATTTACATACATATATGACTAGACTATGGTTATCAAATGAGAAAAAACGATACAAACTGTTGTTGCTCATATTTAAAGCGAAAATGATGTTCTTTCGCACTAACTGTCATTTATATTTCCCCAACAAAATTGAAATTAATTAATTTGTGAGGTTTTTATCGAGATGCCAACGTATAAAATCTATTATATATTACCTGTAGCCTCAGCGATTTGCGTCAAACCGTCGACCGCTTTAAGCGAGCTATCGAACAGTGCCTGGTAGTAGTCAGGCAGCGGCAGCAAGCTTTCTCCACCCTGTTCGGACTCATCGAATGGGTTCAACCCACGAACATCGTCCACCACGGTCCGCAGGTTGCCAATCAGATCCTTTTTTATGAAATCCTGTACTGCTTTTAGCTGATTGGACAAGAACGTCGCGTACTTGCCTGCAAGATGAATTAATAAATTGCTACCTCATGTCATTTGTCCAAAGCTATACCAGAAGCAGAAGAGAAGCAAGGAAATTTTAATAATAATCTATAATTTTAATAATTTTAATTCACATCGATATATTAAATAAAATAAAATTGCTAACTAAAATTAGCTAAGATGCGCTTATCTACAACCCATAAATACTTCTGCTGGAATTTCTCGAACGCAAAAATTAAAGTGAATATTAAGGTGGCTTTGTTCAGTAAATAATAGTACAGCTATTTAGTTGAATTCTGTATTACCGGCCAGTACATCTTCTGCCGCCTGTAATGTTTAATGTAACTAAAATAATAGCTCGGAATGCTTACCAAATACTGCTTTCGATGTTTCTGCAGAAGTTACTCCAGTGAGCAAAGGAACAGACACCTCCTTTTTTTTCAAACTTTCTGACGGTTTGTTCGCCACCAGCGGCGGCAAGGCTCGCTCGTCGTCTTCTCCTTCCACTCGTGCACCAGCACCTATAAACGTTATAAATACGTAGAGAATAGATCAACTCATTCTATTATCAATATACATATAAATT
Organism: Parelbella machaon machaon; assembly: GCA_018246775.1. NCBI lineage: Eukaryota > Metazoa > Arthropoda > Insecta > Lepidoptera > Hesperiidae > Parelbella > Parelbella machaon. The sequence continues at coordinate 10,045 of DWFV01000234.1, forward strand.
TTCGCTTTTAGCGTTTTTAATAGATATTTACTCTAAAAAATTCTTTTACCTGAAGATCCCGACATCTCTTGCAAAAATTGTTGTGTGTCGACCATATTCATTGTCAAATTTTTATCGGCCTGTAAACGTCGTATATAGATATATAAGTAATGTAATGTAATAATGTAAAAACCTCTTTTCAAGAATTTTTGTGGCTACTTGTGGGAAAATTTGAAACTTATAATATACTTATGTATATAGTTATTCTTACTTCAAGAACAGGTATTGCGGATTTTTTTTAGTGGAAAAGAAATTGTCGACGTAAATTAAACATAAGCTAATAAACAGTTCAAATTATAATAATATTATTAAGTCTAATCATTGCGGTGAAACAGAGTATAGACAGTTAATAAAAGTCTAATTTTAGGGCCGGTAACGATTTGGTTTATTTAACACTATGGGTGTTTCTCTGTGGACGTGATCATCCCTATATTTATGATTTTTCGGAACACCCAACATCTTCAACGGGTTTCGTTGGCGATGATCTGGACTATACCGCCTTGAACCCGGCATAGAATTTATCTGGAAACGAGTTTGTTATTCATTTACATCTATGAAATTGCCATTTTTTTATTTATTTATACCATAAAATCGTTTATTGCAAACCTTGTCAAATATTCAAAATGTCATATTCATTTGTCACGACGGTATGCAAAACATTATCTTGAAGCATCAGCTAAAATGGATTAAACCGACGCTACTATGTAATAGAACTTTATAAATGTAATGTACTTGGATAACATAAAAAATAATTATTTATCAGTTAACAGCTAAATATAGAAACTACAGAAATTAAACCTAATGCGATACTTAATTACATAAGTAATTATATGATGTGATGGGTTTGGCTATTATAATTGTTGTAATGCGATAGCGTTTTTTGTTTCAACGTTAATTAAAGATAAGCCATTCAGTCACTCAGGAGAATATCCACATTATTATCCACATGTTTTGTATAATATTAATATAGTAATGAAATCGAAGCCAGTAATAATGACAATGTATTTATAACAATATCATGAATAATGTAATTTTTCATCTTGAAGGAGAATACTGTATATTTTTACCTCTACAATTTTTTCCATTGCCATCTTTCTTAAGCACATTAGCAGTCGTTCAGCTGGTTCTTTAGGGCAGCCAGTCAGTGCAGCTAACTCTTCAGCGTGTTTGGCCGGGTCAGGTCGAACTGCCCCTGGGGACAGAGGAGCTCCAGAAAGCGCCACAACTCCTGCTGCGCTGCGGCCTTCTGGAGACATTGCAAGGAGGGAGGCGGCGCTTCCACCAGAGCCTTGGCCCATCACCACAAGTCGCGAGCGGTCTCCTCCAAAGAACTCAATGTAATCATTGATCTGTATAACACATTAAAGAAATACATTATTTGACCAATATTAAAAATGACACGAAGACAAAAAATGGTAAAAATATATAAGATAGCAATTTGTACGTTTTAAAGCAAACTCTCAGAGAACTTACCCACGTCATAGCAGTGTGAAGATCAAACAGACCAGTATTTCCTGAGGCGTCTTTCATTCCTGTGCTCAAATATCCAAGGGAGCCTAATCGATATTGGGCCGTTACAATAATTGTGTCTTTTTCGACAAAATGTTGTCCCTAAAACACCATAATAATATGTGGCTTATTATTTATTCATAACGGAAACACTAAGTTATATGAGAAAGAAGATAATATTTTATATACATACACCATAAGCTGCAGAAGAACCTGTTCGGTAATTTCCGCCATGAATGAAAAATACCACTGGGCAGCCTGTTAAACACATGGAAAAAACAGATGTAATCACGGAATTTGGCATAGGAGGACTAAATTGTTATTTATTACAATGTGCATGTATGAATAGTCAGGAATGTGGAAATGGCATGGCAGGTCATATACTGTAAGGATAAACATATTTAGCATTCCGTGCCCTCTAACTACCCCGCAAGGGACGTGGCGCTTAGGTTAATACCTATACCAATAACAAGCAAACCAATGTTTGTTATGTTTATATTCTTACCTTGTTCGTCTCCTGGCATTTTCGGAGCGAATACGTTGACGCAGAGACAATCTTCGTTGCCGATCACACGTCCTGAGCCCTGCGGATCCATTTGCGGACAAGGTAGACAGTTCTTCTTGGCAGATATATCTCCTACCAAAAGACGCCGCACAGGGCGCTGAAATCTTCGCTGGCCCACTGGAGGTTCCGCATATCTATGGCATAATGTACATTTTAGAAAAAAATATTTAGTAATCACGAATATTAATGCATTTGACACAATATAATCGCTAAATGAATGGGTTTTAGTATCAAAAAATATAACCTTATACCGGTGAACATGAAATATCCGTTAGTGTCATCTTTTGTGCCCTCAATACGTGCATTGCGTCCGTGGGCTTGCACAAACACCACCGCTGAATCAGGCTCGGGGAGTGCGGCTGGTGCTCCACCCATCACCCCATGCGCTGGGCGAGCCCAGCCCAGCACCCCGCACAACACCAACAAACTCCGTAGACCGTACATCACTAACTCTACTTATCCCACATGAACGGAAGCGACATCCCACCAGTTCTCTAATCTCAGTGTTGGTGACATCCTCCCCAAACATTATAAACCTACAATAAAAAAGCCCGATAATTTATTATGTATGTATACATGAACATAGTTTTATCTCTACGAAATTTGCGACCACTAGATATTATTATTGTTCCGGTTTCGCAATGCTATCCCCGTATAAAATGTTTTAGCATCATAGTATAGCATAGTAACATAATTCACGCCTATATTACTCCGAAGCGGTACGCAGAGGAGGGTGGTACACTCCCAAGTTCCATCAGTTTCTTTTAAGTCGCATGTAATAGGTGGTGAGCCTATTGCCGTACACCGGGAACAATTCCAGACTCCGAGTCAATACTAGAAATTTTAAATAAAAAAAATCCAATAGTACCCCACCTGGGATTTGAACCCAGGACCTCCGGATCGGCAGTCAAAAACTAATGAATTTTAAATATTCTTAACAGGCATGACAGATCCGAATGCTTTTGAATCTGTTGAAACGATAGTAAGATAAAACACATAAACCTAGTATACAAGTGAGCAAATAAAACTTTCCAGAAATAAACGTTTTATTTTCTTATTTTTATCAACCTTTTTTTGTCTTACAATTAACTTTTCCTTTCTAAGAGCTTTCATTAAACAACTAAATACCGTCAGAAGTATGATTTATAATAAAACTAATCAATATATTGAAGCTGGCACTTATTTTGGATTTTACAATTTTGAAGCTAGAGATGTGCGAAATCTGCGAACATAAAATATCATAAGCCGTAGTACTCGACGACGATAAAATACACTCTGTTCTCACCTTCAAATACTACGAAAAGTGATACGCATCGCATTGTCAAACTGGAGTTGTTGATTATATCAATGTGAATTTTAGTATGAGCTTAACTGTCACGTACAGTTCAATATATTCTAAGTAACGCGTTTGCGAAACACATGTAAGCTTTAACAAGTAGTAAAATAACTGAGTTTGACTCTTTATTATTGGAGATTAAATAACGCAGGGCGTTAAGAATAATATAATTAATTATTTTTTCTAAAAATTGGATTTGTTCTGGTTAATCTATAGAATTTATGCACAATTTTAAAATTATCTTATGATTCAAAAAATACATATAAGTTTCATAACATTGATAGAAGGCTATTTCCATTCAATAAAGTTTGTCGAAATTTTTTGTATTCCAGAAAACCGTATTCATCATTCCGATCATTATCATAAACAATCAATACAAACATTTTTTTGTAGCAGAAATTTCTTGAAGTAAACATAGGCATTTCTATTTTAACAATTATAGAAACGTAGTATGCTTTTTGTATTACACTACGTCACCAAAAATAGGTCCTGAACGTCTATTATGTGACCAATTATAATAATAATTCATTATGGTTCATGAATCATGATCCATGGTTGCCTATAAAACTTCTAGTTCCGAAACCGCGTCCCCTAATTAGGGTTGCCACCCGTATTTTATAATAAAGTATTGTACGTTATTTCGAGTAAATGTTTTATACTTTATGATAACAATAAAGCACACAAAAATACTTTATTTCATATAATTTGATTTCCTTGGGATTTTAAAGAGTTTAGTCGTAGGCATTTATTCATTAAACGAAACTATCGATTAGTGCTGAATCGATAGGTCGCCAGCGCTACATAAGCGCTCACTTCTAATAACGTCTGAATGCAACCCAACTTAAAATGCCAACAATGTCAGTGTCACTGCTGTCAATGTCATTGTCATAATTTCTTGTGTGGATAATATTGCTAGGATAATCGAAAATTTAAATCGGCAATAACTTAATATTGATATGGATTATCTTTATGGAGAAATTGCTTTATTAAACAAACTTTATAATAAGATATATATATTTCTGATGATAATTTTTCAAACTTGTATAATGTAATTTCATTTTTATTGTCTTTTGCCGCCACGTCAATATTCACAGAAAAAGTTTTTTCTGTAAGGAATAGCAAATTCGAGACCAAAGAAATAATAATATCGAATATGAACAGCGTCGCTGAATTTGATATAAAATAAATTACTTATTTATTTTAATTTAAATACGGAGTGTGAAGATGCCGTGCAATTTTTAATTGAGATCATAATTTAAAACAAATTTGCAAAAAGCAACAAAAAATATGTTTTTAAGTATCGGAAGTAAAAAAAAAATGTTTTTTCTTACCTATAATACCACCGGCACACAAAAAAAAGGTTTTCTGTACACCGGACGCGACCTATCTACGAGCATGTTTTTCGACCCGCTGAATTCGAATTTCAAGTCAGTTTAGGCCGTACACCCTCCAATTTCGAATAAATTGCAAAAAACCGTAAGAAATAGAGAAAATTAGATGTCTTAGTAATAAAAACAATTTGTGGATCAAGGGCAAGCATAATTTTTATGTATTTTGAACCGTTGAATACTAATTTCAAGTGTACTTAGATCATAAGCCATTGTGAATCTAAAAAAAATGTATAAAACCCATGAAAATTGTAAAAAATCCATGAAATTTTTTGAGAGTTTGAGGAAATATGGGCCAAATCCATTGCAGATTCGGATTAAGCAGATTAAATTACATGACAATCTCCTTCAATACGAGTCTACAAAATTTTTGTTATTTTTGCTATTTTCATGGGTTTTTTACAATTTTTATGGGTTTTTTACTATTTTCATGAGTTTTTTACAAATTTCATGGGTTTTTTACAGTTTTCTTAGATTTAAAACGACTAAGTACATTTAAAATTAGTAGTAAACATGCCCTTAGATAGGTCGCGTCCGGTGTACAGAAAACTTTGTTTTTGTGTGCCAGTGTAATCAATGTACTTTAATTGGAGAGAAAAAGGTGGTAACCCTACGTATAATATAATATAATAGCTGATAGCCGCTACTTCGTCTGCGGTACTTATTATATTAACAATATATTTACGTGCAGAAGACAAAATATCCAAAAGACAGAAAGTAGGAAAATATTTTTTTTTAATTTCTTTGTGAATGATGTTACTTTTAATGTTTGTAGGCGAGTACCATTTTTCCACGGCAACGAAACACATCACTGCTTATAAAAATGGTTAATTCGTAAAACTTTAAGAACTAAAACTAAAAAATGTAATCGAAATGTATTCAATAGTTTTTGCGTGATGTGCGAACAATGGCAGACATTTATCATTTTATTTATATAGATACGGTGCTACAGCAGCAGTGGCGTACGAATGACCACTGCTGCTGCTGCTATTGCTATACCTAGATATGTCTTGCTTTATCTTTTTACATATTCTTTGATGACGTAAAAAAGAGATATATACTATAGGCACGTGTGCGGCTATTTAAATATTAATAAAGAAAACGTATGGTAATGTACACCTTTCATAGACTTTACCGATTTATTCATCGGAGATCTTAAAACGAAATTGAAATTAAAAAACGTAACATCACGCCTGTAATCTCCGAAGGGGTAGGCAGAGGAGTGTAGTACACTCCCACGTTTCACCAGTT
>DWFV01000235.1:0-16127 GCA_018246775.1 Parelbella machaon machaon
CTAGCTTTCTCCTCATGACTTCCACTTTGACGTGGTAGTTGTAAATGCAGACTTTGATTATGAAGGCGCTCTTCTGATACAGTAATATGATCTTGTACTTTGTTCTACAACACGCTGTCTTCTTCAATTTTGTTTGGAAGTTCTCTATTAAAATCTTGATCTTCTGTGAGTAGACCGCGATGATATTATGAGTTGATTGCAAGTGAGCTGATAGTTCTTCGAAAGCGATAGAACAACAGGTGGGAGTGATAGGGCATATCATTGTGTCGTATTTGCAGTCTTCCTCATGCTTTACTCTTGTGTTGGCCGTCAACAGTTCTGTGCAGCCACGTCTGGGGACAAAATAAATGCTAATTATCATTTTGTAACAAATTACTTTAATAATTTTGGTGTATTATTAGATGTTCTCGAATCATCTATACCTGTTAAGATATTTTAAAAATATTGTTTTTATGTTGTCCTATCAAGTGACGATAGATTTTTATGGGATTCATTCATTATACATCTATAAGTGCCTTATTCAATGTTAGAGTTTCTAGTTCTCCAACGAACACGTTCTTGTTATTTGTGTTTAAAATTCTATGCGGAAATCATCGACGAATGGATTAATGTTAATGTCAATTGAACAATTAATTGAGTTTTATCATTAAGGTCACGTTTGCAATTGATCAAGTAATAGATATTATTAGAGACTATTTCGAATCTTTACACCTTTAAGTATAATTTCCACCAAGTACTAAAAGTACTCGAGTAGAAGAGCTATTAACATTTCCGTATTCCTCTATATAGTCAATAATTTTTAATATGCTCATAGTATATTCTCTCATACATTAGATCTCATACATAAGAAGATACCCTGTTACTAGTATCAATATAGTTTCATTTAATACATTCAATTTTACTTTCATGGACAATGCCTTTAAAAATCTTTTGAATGTGTTTGAAGTGTTCATTTTCATATCCAATGAATTGAAAATCGATAGAACTGTAAAGTTACGAAAACTCGATGAACGGCTGGGAAAACTAAAAATAAGTAATAAATCGAAATATATATTTGAGATGTAATGTGTATCTAACAGACTGTTGACAACAAAAAACTAAAGAGTATCTAATAAAAGTGAAGTATCATTTCAAATAACGCGCTAAGTAGATTACAGGCGCCAACCAAAAGCATTGATGGTCTAGACAAATTCGGGCTATAAAAGCGGCCTAACTCAATCTCCATTTTACGATTTATTTGCTCGAGAGCAAATTTTATTGAACAAACAAAGGTTTCCTGGTATCTACACTGAAAAAGTCTTTTATGGTTGATTTACGACGGCAGCCCATAAAACTCAATCAGGGGATTGAGGTAATAGGATTGGCGGGACCTAATCCTCTGAGTCAAGTACCTCTATCATTAGATTAGGACCATATATTATACCTAGATAACAGTGTCCATAGACTTAAATGGGAGGAAAATGATGAATGACGGCCAAAATAGATTATCGATAATATTACAATATTTATTAATTGAAAGGCCTCCAATGAAAATTTTGTAAGTCTAAAAAAATTTCATAATGTACATAACACCACTCGTCTATTTGTCTGAAGGGGTGGGCAAGAGGAATGTAAAATCTCACTTTTCACTGTTTCGTGTCATCTGCCCCATGGAAATATATCCATTATTGTTATTATTTTATCGTAAAGTCAGGACTCTTACGGGGTAGGCAGAGTGCACAATTATCATGAAATATCATAAAAACAAATCATCATAAAGTTAAATTGACGCATCGTAAAAAATTGGGAATTGACAAAATATATATTTCTAAATCATCTGTCTTACTGTATAAAAAGATAATTAAGTTAAAGCAAATAAATATTGATAAAGTTTAGGGAATTAATGCATTTAAAGTCAGTTGTCGGTTAATATAAAGATATTATCACGCATTATCGCAATGAATTTTAATCCTATCATGTAGACAATTTATTGAAGGCAAAAATACACACAAGATGTACACATACGTTCGCACCACATGAGGGCGTTCACTTCATTGCGTGGGGTAATATCGTACACAAATACCTTTATGATATTCTGACATTTGTCAGTTTCAAGAGTTTCAATGTGTCATGGCAAAAGTGATTCAACGATGAAAACGAATGCGAGGAGAAATTATATTACGTAATTACATTAACCAATCTTTATTGGCTTGATCATGTTGAATTAAACTGAAACGATAATGTGGGTTGATTTCACTATGCGTCATTGGTTCATTTGCAAAGTATGAGTTGTCTTTTTGCTCTCTTTTATTTATCACTACGATTTTATTACGTAATTTGACTGTTTTTTTTTTATATTATTAGTTTTTTATACCATTATTTTTACATTATTTTAAAGTTTGTTGATATCCTCACCGGTAGTTTCTGCACGGGAGCATGAGATCGTTGATGAGCCGCTGTAGCGCTAGGCAGGGAGCAGCTGGGGCTCTTAAGCTCCCCCGACACCAGGCGCACCTGGACATCCGCCTGGAACACCGGCCGCACCATACTCCGCCGCACCAGGGACAGACGCATGGCCCACAGCACTGGGGACAAAATGGACTGTTAGTTTCATACTATAACAAATCCAAACTAAAGCTGATAATTTTATTTATGAAGAAACTGTAAAAACGAGAAGACAACATACTACGATTTAGAGACAAGGACTGAATAAAACGTATTTTTAGTAATTGAGTTCGACATCTGAGTTTTTGTAAGAGTAATAGGATAAAGATTTTGTGAGAATAATAAGTTAAATAGGAATAATAGGATTTTCAGATGAACAATTTCAACGGTAGAGAATACTTTAATGATTTTTTTATGGGGGTGGTGGTGCGGCTGAAACTATTTAACCAGGAGCATATTACATAACGATTCCTTTCGTCGATGGTTTGTCAATACTGTCATTGTTCTATTGCGATTTTAAACAGTTAATAAAGAATAAATGCTACGGCATAATGCGTTCAAATTAGTGCACAGATGTAGCGTTATCTACGTATGTAAAATTATCGAGAATATCTGACTTATTTCAGTACTTCCACACATACAATGTTAATGGCCGATTTGTTATTTCTGACACAAAAATTTTGCAACGCATTTTCTCATATATCCAAGATAGACCGTGGAATATAGGTACCTAGTAATACTGCCACATTCTATAGCTGTTATAATCAAGTACGTAACTATTGGTAATGTTATTATCTCAGCTTCGGGTAGGTATGAAGTGTTTTAAAATGTTACATCGTGGGAAGCACGTAGGTGGATAGCAAGAGGATTTTACATGATTTCATGAATAATAAGAGCTAGTTAAATTTTCGCGAGAACGTTGTCGATAGGTAAATTAATTTAACGGACAAAGTGAAATTATATAATAATAATGTTTTAGAAAGTTTAGTCATTATTAAACATTTTTACCAATTCGTACTGGGCCATATGGTGCATTTAGGCTCATAACAGTTTCGGGAGAGACCTGTGCCTAACAGCTTATAAAAAACGTAAAATGTATAAATATATTATATTGAATTATAGTGTTAGTTAGTACATTAGTGACAAAATGTTGTATATGTCAATATTAGTATTTTAATTGTTAGTGTAGTTAGTATTAGTATATTTAGTATTGCTTAGTAGTATCTGCCCTACTATCGGATTTTAGACTTGTTCAAATTCCGAAGGTCTAAAATAATTGCCTCTAGTACAAACGTGGGCCGTCAACCAAACGCTGGCTGAATTACAAATGGCCAAACCAACAACAGCTTAGCAACAGAAATTGATGTTACGAAATAAGTCCTCCCTACTACAATTTGAAATGTTCCGCAAATTTCATATATATTTCGCTAACAACCGTAAATCATTAACTTATACGTCGTAAGCACACCGAACATGTTCGTTAAGCTGTACGTTCAACGCTACAGAATATAATTCCTTAGTTTCCAGACCAGAGTAGAACAAGTACATCGACGCGCTATTGTTTCTAAAGCTTACATATTTGCAACGGTTGCAATGTATCTGGATAGTGTTTGTATAAATAAAACTAGTCTGCTACATACATAACCAAACATGCTGATGATTGAATGGAATGAAAAAGTTGTCGTATCTAAACGTAGGTATTCTTTAATGATTTGGAATATGCGCGTAATAGTGCAGAATATAGCGTATTTTGTTTTTGCATAGAAAAATGTTTAATAAGTAGTCTATAAATAGTATTAAATAAATATCTCGTCTATTTGTACGCGAATCGATGCAAAATTAGTTGGCTTAATAAATGATGTTTGTTATCGAAATTTGTTTAAAGTTAGAACAAGTTTTATGTATGTTTTCGATATGTATGCATTAAATAAAAATTTGAAGTCTTCTTCTTCCAACATATAAATGGTTTTGACGTCCAACATTTTTTGTTCACCCTCCGTACGTCAGCAATCTTGACACGTCAACAAGGATGTCAAATTTAAATTGGAAAATCATTCAAAAATTATAGATTTCTTGACATTTAAAAATTTGCTTCAAATATCAGATGAGTCAGATTAGATAAGTCACATTACATGAGTCAGATCAGGTGAGTCAATTACCTGCAGAGGTTCCAAGCATATGCTGCATTCGGAGAACCTGGAGAGCACCTCGTCGCAGTTTGGGCAGGAGCACTGAGCGGTGTGGCCCTCTTCGGCCGAGTCTAACGGCGATTCAACTAATGGCAGTGATTTGTCTGGAAAAGAAAATGAGGTATTATTAAACTGGGCCCTTTTTGTTCCTCTGCTTAGCGGTCTTTGATATAAGACAATGAGCTTTATGTGTGAGTAGTGGCAAAAAAGACATCGATTGATAGGCTTGTCCCAATGAGAATCGAATTAATGACTGTAAATGAGTGGATTTGGTGCATCCCATATTGTCTGGTGGGTTGGCCCACGCAGCATGCTACTCTACCGTGCAACTATCGTGCGAGTTGATCGTTAAAATTATTATCTCAACATTATGCTTCATTGTATATGTAAATATGTAAAATATTTTTATCCATTATAGTGTCTACTAAAAATAACTGACTGACACGGAATGCTGCGCCGCATTTTAAGTATCTAATTTCTTTCAAAATAAATAGGAAATTAACTTGTAGGCGCCCTTATAATATGAGCATCTTGAAACAATTCATATATGGCCACCTGATCCCAAACTAGGCAGGGACTGGACTATGGTGGTCATATGTACCCAGACGCAGAACAAATATAATCATTACATACTATTTTGTACTGGGTGGGAATCGAACACTTGACCTCCAAGTCAGCAGTCAGGGTAACCAATGAACCAAGAACACGGTCATCAACTATTAAATGTGATCTTAACATAAATAGTTCTAAAGTGCATCCTTCAAGTGCACAAAAACATTCTTAGGCAATGTATCGTGCATCGGAGCCGACGAGTAGGTACGCATTTAAAAAACTATTAAAGTCGTATTGAGACCAAGGTCGCACACCAACCAGACAGCTAACAAAATGTGACGCTTCATAGTTGCACATAGTAAGAACACAATTTTCTCTAAAATATTCTTATTTTATTGCAGGTACTTTAGGACATTTTCATATATCTGATCCCAAATCAGATCGATCCTGTGCTATGGTAATAAAACCAATGATAAACTATGTATATGTACATATATATAATATTTATATATTTATATCGGATGGTATGTGGGGCATAGATGTACGATAATAAAATAATAATAATAAATAAATATATAATTTCAATAACTATCCAATTTAAGTTAATACAAAATAAGTAAAGAATTTAAAAAAGAAAAAAAATATTTATTAGAACTATGGCTTACGAACATTTAGTTTCTTTGATTATTTCTAAATAACTAGTAATTATGGATGAAAATCTCTTGGGCAAGACCTATGTTCAACAATGGACTTAGACTGATGAAGATCACATAATTTTTATTCCATAGATGTGGGACCATAAACAATCTGTGAAATTATATTTGGCCCTATTTATCACAGACTCTGCATATGACATATGTATTCACTATCAGCATATCCCTCCAAACTCTATTGTAAAAAATCTTCTTTGTTATGACTAAAACTGGTAAATGATTATGAAATCGTTTTATCATCACGAACAATAACGATTATTCGAACTACATACATAGTTGAAAGCGATTTATGGACCGATAAGATTAATATGTCATATTGACATAATTGTTGATACATAATGCTCGCATGTGGTGATTAATAAAGAAAAACATTGATAAATGTTGTTATATGTAATATGTATTTATGTCAATTACCCTCCAAAATGTTGACATCTTATCTATGATATCACAATGATTGTTTGCGGCATTCAAGAACAATCAATAGTCATTTAAGCGGAATTGAAATATAGAAAATACATTACAGTCATCATTATCATCATCATCATCAGCCTGTCCACTGCTAAACATAGGCCTCTACAATGGCACGCCACTGAGTTCGATCTTTAGCTCTTCGCATTCAACCACTGCCATTCACTTTGCGAATATCGTCGCTTCGCCTAGTTGGAGCGTGTCCTACGCTATATTACAGTCAATGCAGTATAACTGTCAGATGTCAAAATAGAAGAAATACCGATGAATCGATTTTTCCGCCAGATTGAATTCGCCTGTTATGTTCGCCAGTAGTTAAGATCTTACTGAGTCGGGGGTTGTGGGTTTAATTCCTATCCAGGATTAATACTTGTGTAGTGGGCAACAGTATTTGTTACGTATGTATTAACTGTTTGCGTAGGTACTTTTGAAATGTGTGGACGCAACAACAAAAGGTTTGCCTAATTTTGGGTTAAATAGTCTCGTGTGAGCTCTCAGTGTATGGAAATAGACTCATCTACTATTCCATGGAGGAACCTGTTACGTAATTGGTGAACATTGGAATTGTTTTACACTCCTTTGTCGAAACCTTCCGAGAAATATAGGCGGAATCTTGTGTTATTGTGTTACGATTATTATGAACGGCACTTAGTAATTTGTAACCATCTTCAATATAAACGGCACCCAGTAACTCTATAACCGCGCCGTTTGCATTTATGAACAGAACCAGTACTTTCGTCACCTGACACGGTTAGCCTCGGCCGGATTATCTAAACGGTTATGTTGTTACTGTCTCTACATTGTGGCTGAACCATGTATTCGTGTTGAGATGTACTAATAATATACAGATTTGTACGCAATTTGACGTTTTAAATTAGGTCCAATATGTATGTTCTCGTCATAAAAATGTATACCATAGGTATTAATATGTTTCCGTGCTTTATCATATCCGAGTAGAACCTACAGGAATAAAAAATACTGTTCGCAATATATGCGTACGGATATAAGTTGTAGGATGAAATTAAAGTTTATCCAGCAAACATCTACTTTTATTTATCATAGTTATGACCGTAAAACATAAAAGCACCCGCAGGCTATTTCCGCTTGGATATCTTCAGTCCCATGAACTATATTATATGGGAATTATAGCTCGGAAGAGACGAGCAGAATCGTAAAATGGCATGTTCTACGATAAAAGAAAAACAGATATAGTTTTCCTATTGCTTTAAATAAAAACGGCGGTTGGCTCAAACAGAGAGCAAATAAAAGGCACAAATTTTAATGAAAGTGGTTTGGGGATTTCGCTGCTATTTTAAATTCGAATTTCGAATAATCCCTGCGCAGAAAGATATAAATTATAGACCGAAGTATTTGCGCGACTGAGGTAATAGAGTTATGTGTCTCTTTATTACCAAAATAATTTCTGTACCTCGGTTTTGTTCACGGAGTCTGATGATTTAAATTGTAATTAAATTTGGAATGTGATTCAACTTACCTATTTAATTTTATTCGCTACAATTTTTTAAATTCCTGCTTTAAATTATCGCATAAATGTGTTTCCGAATATTAATCAGAAACGCTATTATTATTTTAATATTATGCTCATCGTTATTGGATTCAATTTTTCGAAAATTAAATGATTTCCATTTCGTGCTCAAATCCGTTGCGGCACGTTCCAATTACAATAACAGTGACATTTCGGTGAACGTTCAGAAATCCGTTGGCGGGACAAATAGAAACTGTGGCGAATCGTTGAAAAATGCTCTTGACATTGATGCGAAACATGATCGAGAAACGTAGGTAAAAAAGAAATAGCATCTATGGTCAATGACGCCATGAACGGCTGTTTTTTTTTTCAATAAATACGGGCAAGAAAATTCTCGTTCAGCGCTTATTATCAAATTGAGTCTACGCTGGATCATATCAAAGCTAAATTTTGGACATTAAGCTTTAATGACGTACATAATCAAAAGAGAATTTAATGAACATGCTACCACGGCTTCGACAAATAAGAACAAAGTGTACTTTGATGAACATATTGTAATATGTTCATAAAAATATTATGTATTGATTAAACCTTGAGAACTTCAACGTGGAGTAAATCCCGGCTAACATCTGGCAGGTGTTGTTCTAATAAAAAACAATGAAGATAGGGTCGTTAAACTGTACCTCCACAAGACCGCACGGGAGCATCGTGGCGGGGGTATGATCCAGGTGCTCGGTTACCTTGGAAACCCCTGCCCAAATACACATATAAGCATTGTAAACAAACAGTAAGCAAACAACTCTTTGAACTTTTATCAGCTTTAACTTTTTTGTTGCACTGTGGAATTCATACTTTTGTATATTTAGCATTCTGTCCACTAATTGCCTGGTCACACGAAAGTGTATAGGCATATAGGTACCTAAAGACATACTATGCTTTGTAGGTATGTAGATCTGTTTATTAGGTTCAACAGTATCAAGGTAATGAAGGTAACACGCGGACTAATGTCACGCGATGACCGTCTGGTATAAGTTATATAAAATTAAAGCAATAAAAAATTTACCCTCATTTTACTTTTTTTTTCAAATAACAAACACGATTTTTTTTGTTGGGCAAAGAATTGAATCTACTGCGTAAAGTATTGTGCAATGCGTCACTTGTAGATTGTATCTTAATACATACCTGTTGTTGATTAGAGTTACGCTTATAGTAAGGTAGAAAAATATTTGTTTATTTATGAATTAATGTTAATTTACTGCGTAATATAAATATGTGACTCAATGGGCAAAACTGGACAAATTGAGTACCTACTCAGTTTTATTGTTATTTCAAATGTAAAAATAATTGTTAAAAAATTTATAACTTGTTAAGTCTGGCAATCGAAACTGTTCCCCATAACTATAATAATAAAAAAAAAACGCATTATATCATCATCACATTGACCTAAACTAATCTCGTGCCGTACAAAAGTCTCCCCCAATGTGAGCCACAACAAAGAGAGATGTAGAAATTATTAACTTAATACTATTCAACAGATCTACTTAATGTACGTACAAAGCTTAGAACATAATCTTGTTTTTAATACAATCATTATAATGCTCTAAAGATTGGCAGTACCCAGTTGCAAATTTGGAACGATAAATGTAGTGACGTGACGTTTTTTCGAGCGATACCAGTCATGACGTTGGTTCTAGAAAGTTTCTGGTGGAATTCCACGAGTGACCAACGCGTACACCGTATCCTTTTATTCGCACGTAATTGCAGCACGTCACACCACCATACGCGGCGGTGATTCACTGACCTTCCCCATCAGTGACGTTCGCCGTGATTAATGAAACCTTAATGCACAATGTTCATACAGATATAAGCAATATCTGTGGTTTATCCGAACCCACAATCATCATAATTTGCACTGCACTAACCATTTGGAGTTATGTTTGACCTACAACATGGCAAATATCCGAATGGCGTATTTTACTTTATCGAGTTTATCTCTTAATGTCACGGCGAAGGAAAACATCGTGAGGTAATCTTCGTGTATTAGGTCCCCATTACGTCCTCTAATACGTGTTATATCTGCCAACCTGATCTGGTAGATATTGACTCGCTACGGTCTTATCTTTACCATTCTGTTGTAATTACAATGTAATTACCGTGTAATATGTACATTTATATGAAGAGTCAGTTATTTTTTAAGCACAGCTTTCATGCGAAGGAACCTATATATTTTACAGTGTTTTTAACAATAGTTGGATAACTTGTTATGGTTGGTGAAAGCTCTAAAGCGGGATAAGTCCACAGGCACTGTGTATAATAGAGTTAAATTTGAAAGTACATATTTTGGCAATAATGTTAATATAAATTGCCAGTGACATAAAAATCATTAATTTGACTTGGACCAATCTTTACGCCGTTTCATGAGATGTTTTTTTTGGTTATATGACGTTGTGGATTCAGTCTACTTAATGTTTATCTAGGGCATAAATGTAGGGCATAAATGTAGAAAATGGGCTTACAAATACTAACTAGTCTTACGGCAGACGTCAAGCGTGACGTCATGTACAACGGTTAAATTTCGCGAGACAATGACTCAGTATGGCTACGCTTGTCCTGTGACACTGAATCAGTTTCAACGGTATGGTTAGTAATCAATTTACGCCTTAATAAAAAAATTGGTTGCGGAAAAAACGGTACAAAGCGGGTTTTGGAAAGATACATGACGTGCTGCCAACATTCTATTGTAATGACGTTCGGCCAAAACTGATCAAAACTCCGTTTTCGCTTAAAACGAAGTTTTTTTAATGCAAAGTTGGTGAGTTTTTGCTGAAAGTTTTCACAGTTGAATGCTGGGTCATATTTCCTATGTTTCTGAATAACCTTTTTTTGGCCCAGTAACGCAGTCACTAAAAAAAAAAAACAAATTTTTAATTTCATTACGGATCAGATGAATCATGGCAAACAGGAGCTTGAGAAAACTGGTCCCTTTGATCTGTATTTTAGTGTATTCTGTGCTGCGATTGAAATTATCAGCATTAGATATTCACATACTAGACAATATGTAGTAAATATGCAGTAATGACGTCACAATTTGCAAGGTTGAAAACCTTGTGTTTATATACACATATATGACTACGACTCTACGATACTACTACTGTGACTACAACTAAATGACTCTACCTGCAACTCATGGTATTACAAAGAATTTCTATGAGCGAACAAATTACGTACCAAGATCCCTACGTAAACATTGGTGTGATTCTCAAAAACGTACTGTTTATCAAACACCGATACGATCTCACGAGATATGTGATTCACTGAGAATGACATTGTTATAAGGAAACGGGATGACGACACAAAGGAGAAATTACTAATTGGACAAACGTACAAATATTTAGAGTCATTGCTAAAGAATTTTAAGTAACAAAGCATGTCAAATTTAACATTTCGCAAGAGGAAAACTGATTGATATATTTGCCTTTTTGTCGTAAAGCTTAACAGTGTAAAGCATTCTTTTTGATATCTTAAGTTATGACATGTATGTGCATATATCTTGTTCATACCTGCATTTTGTATACTACGTATGTATGAAATGACAGGTTCACCTGACTTGTACTAAAACTTGTTAATACATATTCATAACGTATACGTGTATATAAATTCAATTAAACACATAGCTTCTTATTTTATCGCACATTCAAACTAAAATCTCTTGATATATCATGTTTTTTTAATATATAATGTTTGTTAAACGATAATATATCTAATCAATATTAAAAATTTTAACATTGTTAGTACATTGGATTTTTTATATTTAACCCTGTAAACGCCGGCCACATGTTGCCTACTACAAAATAGCACTTTTTGCCTTGGATTTGAACGTGTTAAATAGGAAAACTGGAAATTCCTTGCAATCGTCCAATTGAACCAGAATATATATTAATTTAAAGATACAGAATTCATACTTTCGCTGGGTTAGAAATTACATAGCGTAAATTATAACGCGGTCGTAGCAAAAATACATTTATTATAATAATAATATTTACATTGCATATTATGCACAGAGTTAAAATGCGTCCTAGAATCTAGAGCTCTACAGTAATGGTCCATACTTGATTGTATACAACTAAAAACACACTTAAATACGAGTATCTTAAAGCACATTTTGCTACGTACGTACATGTCGATGGATATCTTTACCAAATTAACTTGGTCTCCCATATCTTCATTGTGCCGAGCAGCAATGACATACATACGCAAGCTACTTCCTACTTCTGTTTAAGGTTTCGTAGGCCACGAGTTTACTTCCTACTTAATTACTTTGTATATCGTCGGCATATTTTAAGCATATTATTGTTTCTGTAAAATTTATTAGCGACGGTAAAAACTGATTGCTTAGTTGGGAGTAGTGTGGTTGATTTCCACTAAAGACAACTCTATTATGTATGTTGATTACAAGTTTTTGTTCTGTGTCTGTGTGCAAAAAAATTATTTACATGGATATATACATACATACAATTGGTATTAGTTGTCTGATCACCTTTGCAGAGGCAATGGTAGAAAAGTTATTTCCAGTGGTGTAATAATAGTGGTTGCTGATGACGAAATAATCTTCAATCTATTTTTATTGACAAACTGTAAAGCCAGAGTAATGCGTAATTTCAAGAATCAGACAGCCCATAATCCTATTAAAATCATAGTCATGTCATTTTACGTCATTACATTATTTCATAATGTTAGTCCTAACATGTAACATATAGTCATCCTCACAAGACGTATTACTATTACAAAATAAACAGCAAAAAATACCACGTTAAAATTCTTCTAGTCTATTACCACCCTCTTGTGAGAGTAATCTAGGCTCTATTTACATAAGGAGTTGTTTCATTATTATCAAGCAGTTATTACATCTGAAATTTTCTTAACAAGAAGTCCGTTGACTTCCTGCGTTCTTCTTACAAATCATTCAACAGACACTCACTAGGAGAGCTCTAAAGCATGCAGGTTTTTTCACGAGATTTCCCTTTACGGTTACAGTAATTCGTAACTTCACGCTTCTAATCCCCGAAGGAGTAAGCAGAGGAATTTAGTGCCTATACTCCCACGTTTTACCAGTTACGTTTACGTCCCATGGACGTATATACAATATTCTTCAAGGCGTGTGAAGCTCGCCAATCTGTACTAGTGCGATCTTTACCTAAAGTGGTTAGTTCTAGATTTGCCTAATATATTCTGAGAGGAAACCCGTATTCAATAGTTGGACCTGGGCCTTAGCTAAGCAAATACGAGGTTTAAGAAAAAGATACAAAATGAAGAACCCTCAATGTAGAGAAAGGAAGACGAAATACGAAACAAAGATATAATAGAAAAGATAAAGATTTCCCTGCACAGATAACTATTTCCTTAGTCAATTCCATTAGCGTTATTCGGACGACACATTAAGATATCATCATGGTTATTCAATTATCTGATGTCTTTGTGGTGTCAAAAACTTTCATGACGTTTTTGTATCTATCGCTATTAAAGCTCTGTGGTCAGAATACCTCCAGTACGAGGTAGAGTCGTCGGATTAGAACATAGTCTGCACATTATATATATCACCTGCGAAAATAAGCGGGGAGTAATTCTTCGTAATATATAATCTTGTAATAATTAAAACTGCGGATATTTCTAACACTCCGGGCCGTTACTTGCAGAAGTAAACAAATATTATTAAACACGTACGACCATCACGTGTTTCATATTATTTTTAATGGCCCGTAAAACTTACATTGTAGAGTTCGAAATTAATTTTAGTTTTGTTTAGCATTTGATGTTATTTTATATTTTTGTTCAATACTCTATTCCTTCTAAGTAGTTTTATCTGTTCATAATGTTTTTAGGGATTTTTTCCCCATCTATCATGCCGTGAGAGGGCCCAAAGCCGATAAAAAATAAGTCATTATTAATGCGTGATTTTCATTAATCGTATATATCGTATGTTCGATTTTTAAAGTTTAATATTAATATATGCTAACAAATTCAATTGGTTAACATATATACATTCCATTGCCCTTAATTTTGAATGCATGATTTAAGAAACTAAAATAATTAATGATTTTTGCAAAGTACGTAATATCGCTTTTGTTTCCACGTTTTTGTTTATTCCACCTATTGTGAATTCCTTAAATAACAGGACGCCTTAAACCCTACTTAAATGGACTTAAATACTTTTTAAAAACCATCAGTATTACAATAATGAATATAAGGTTATTGCGACTTTGTTTATTATTTTTATTAACAAATTATTTCTAAATGATTAATATCGGTTTAGCTGTTTAGTTCGGAGCTAGATGAAACTAGGCAAGGATAGGACGATATCATTTAGACGAGACTGATGAAAATTATATTTCTATATAATAATATTCTTAATATTATGTGCACCAAATGGTGAAGTCATAGAGTTTGGATTTTTACCAAAAAATCTAATGGCAATTTCACTTTAGCCTTAGTTCTGTTTAATTCCAGGATATAGATCAATCCTTACCTATTAAAATCGTGAAGCTAGTGGTTCTCATAATAATTTTATAAAATGAATCGCTAACTCCCTAGAATCATTGTCAAAAATACAGAATCAAAACATAAGGCAACTCGTATATTGATTTTTAACCTCCGCCTAATTTATTAATACTTATTATTATCGAAAGGTTCTTTTGAAGGGTACGGTGTTGTTCTCTGGTTTTTATAACAATATAAGTTCATTGAACTTTGCCTTGTATTTTTTGCGATTATTTTTACAAAAGTTAAATTCGTAATTCGTCACCATCAAATTGCATTGAAGTTGTGGATCAAATACTTTAAAAAAAAACCTAAAACGTAACGTCATACCTGTAATCCGCGAAGAGGTAGGCAGAAGAGTGTAGAACACTCGCACGTTTCACCACTTACGTTTAAGTCCCATGGAATAGGTGGTGAGCCTATTGCCATACATCGGGCACGAATCCTGACTTCGAGTCACTACTAGAAATTCTAAATTAGAAAAATCCGATAGTATCCAACGCGGGATTTGAACCCAGGACCTCCCAATCGGCAGTCGCGCTCGCAACCACTCGACCAACAAGGCAGTCACTTCAAATTTCAAATACTGCAAATTTTCTTAATTTTTTAATTTCCACGTCAATACTTTTGTGTCACAAGATGTTACTCATATATACCTTGACTCAGCCAATCAGTCAGTAGCCAAATGTAAAACTTACCTTCAATATCAACATTTTCCCCACTTGATGCATCTGAGGAGTCATCTTCTATCTTCTTCTCCGTCACGATCGTGACGCTGTTCTCGCCGCAATCATTGTTCTGAGATCTCTTGTCCGTCACGGAATGGAACTGTTGACAAATAATAAAAATAAATTACTTAGAATTCACAACGGCGCGGGCGGCTACAAATGCACATAATGAAATACCAAGTGAACAAATATTGGTGATCTATTTTCAGTTTTTAAGTCGAGTTTTCTGGTTAAACTGTTATGAGATAACTCCCCACAAAGAGATAAGTGGCACGGTATTGTTACTGATATTGAATTGTATAATATTTGGAATGTGAGCGAAAATATTGGTACAATTATATTGTCTTTCTGCCTCCTAAACAGTTTTAATCTGTATAGTTTTTTCTAGTGCAAATTGGCAGGCTTAAAGCGAACATGACGCGTAAAATACTTAAATAAATTTGCCCTTTAAATCTCGTTTAGCAGCTGTCGAATATTTTAATGTAAAGTACGAGACAGAAGAAGGAATTCTTCAATTCGAAAACCATTATGCAGCTCTGCAACTCTCTTTACGATGAATTGAATTTAAATAAATTTACACACAGCGGCATTGAGGGGATGAAATAGCGAGAATTAACGTTTTCACCACCGCGAATATGTAACGGGATTTTTAGGAGCTTATTGATATATACTTTTTATACTTTTGTTAGAGTAACTGAAATCATTGTGTGCTTAAGAAGTGTATGATATTTATGATTCTACAAAAGTCGTTGTCAAAGTTTATTTCAAGAAGTGTAAAGATTGTGAAATCTGCTAATCTGAATATTTGTAATAAAATTATATATACCTCAATTGATTCTTTAAAAATTTTAAGGATTTCTTTAAAAATTTTCTTTAAACGATATTAATTAATTTATGTAAAATATACTTATTCTGAACTATGATTTGTCTTGGCTTGTCAACTTCTTTAAATTCAGGATCTTACTTTATTATTAATTAACATTTAAATATACAATTTGTACGCATATAAGTTGAGTGCTCGTTGAAATATACA
>DWFV01000236.1:0-16117 GCA_018246775.1 Parelbella machaon machaon
ATGGATACTCCGAGTATGAGTTAATGGCGTTACTACTAATATATTTGAGAGGATTATTTCGAAACTTCAGTACATTATCAGACGAACACAGAAAATATATATAAGAGCGATGAATGACAGGAAATATCTTATTCATACGTTTACACATGTTAAACGGATTTATTATAGCATGTGACTCTTCAAACATAAAAACGGGACACATCCGATAAAATTTGCTTATTAAGTAAAATCCCTCAGTTAAAAGCGTTTCCGCGATATCAGAACTAATTATAAATGTTTGTTCAAAAAAAGATTCGTTTCGGTTTCTCAAAACCGAAAGCATGGGTAATACTCTTCTAAAGACTTTAGTTGCGGGCTTATTTCCATTTACAGATTGATTTTTTATTTTTTGCTCACTTAACATTTCCTTTAGTGTTTGTATATTTTCATCATCTATTTCAAAAATACTTTCCAATCTAGTATTAATTTTTTCTAAAACATCTTCTGCCTTTTCCCATTGCAAATCATCTATTGGTGCTGGATTTTGTCGTATTATTTCGTTATACGTATTAAACAAATTTGCATCAACATTTTCGGACCCTGATGGATTAGCATCAATTATAGTACTTTGAATGGACGTAATCATCTCAGGTGGCATATCGGTTACACTAGTATCCGAGATAATATTGTTCATAATTTCGTCAATTATCAATTTTATAACAACTTCTTGTGTTACCGAGTTGAACCACTTTTTTCGTTCCTTTTCAAATTTAATTTTAGCTTCAGTTTTTGCATCAATTAACTGCATTTTCCATTTTTTTAACATTTTTGAGGATAATCTTTCTAGCGTTTTCTCTAAACTTCCTTGTACATCAATGATTAAGTCTGGAATACAAAACGAGGCAATCATTTCTTCCACGTCATTGGGTAATTTAGGAAAACCATCTAATACAAATCCAACTCTTGAAAATGGTTCTGCACGCCATAATAATGTAATTAGTCTTTGAATCAACGGTGACAATAATGGAACGCCTTTTTCAAAATAATTGATCATTATGCGTCGAATTTCATTTTCATTACCTATGATATCTGATATTATATTGTCATTTTCTTCATCTACCTGAAATTCCATAACAGCTTCATCGTCTAAAGGCGGATCCTTAAAACTATTTTCATGTTGTCTCCCAATTTTCTTAAAATGTCGCGGTATTAAATAATGATTGATAAATTCCACAAAATCAATGTGCATTAAGCCCAATTCCTTGGATATTTGTTTACAAAGCGCCGTTTTTCCACTACCGATACTTCCTATTACACAAATTCTTAAAGGTGGCAAGTTTTTAAATGGTTCACTTAGTGTTAGATATTTGGTGACATCTTTCTGAAATATATCCAAACATTGTTCGTTGCTACAAAAATATGATTTATTATCAAATTGTGTACAAAATTCTGATTTTCCTTCCCATATTACACCATGGTCATAATAAGCAATAGGACAGTAAACATTAGTGTCACCCAAGTAATACGACTCATTGTAAGTTAACATATCTGGAACAACATCATAGTCATCATCTTTTTCTTCGATTTCAGTGCTTTCTAAGGGTACACAGGTTAAGCAATAACTCTGTCTTATTTTTAATAAGACTTCATCTATAATTTCAATATCACTCTTATTTTCAATTTCGACCACAATTACAGCTTTAGAGCTTTCTTCTAATTTTAATTTTACGGAATCCCACTCTTCACGAAATTTATCAATTGCTTCAGTGAATGAGGTAAGTTTTTCAGTATAGTTACTTTCGCTATCTTGTTCTAGAAATATTAAATCAAAAACATTATTTATCATATCATTTATGATAATCTGAATATCTAATTCAGCGGTCTGTATTGGCTTTTTGACACTGTGTTTTGTTTTAACAAGAGGGTCTGTCGACAAAATAAACCTTTCTGAATAAAGTTTGAACGATTTATCAATCCCAATATATGTCTTTAATACTTCAATATCTACTTCTTTATTTTCAATTAATACTATGGTATAATCAGGCAATAATTTAAACATATCCAGATAGCCCCAGTACTCAGGATCTAAAGGAAAATCATCAATCACAAACTTACTATATGTCTGGTTATGATCTAGAGATTCTTTGTCATTTGCTAGTAGTGATTGAGACATTTCATTCATTACCTCCTCTGTTGTGGGTAAAATATCGTTTTGCAAATCATTTGCCAATATATATGCAGATATAGCCTCAGTAACGTCTTTGTCACTTAAGATCGGTAATTTAGGACGCAGTGTTTCGTTGGTTAATTCAAAAGGTGCATATTGAATGAGATTTGTATTTAAAATGGTCGTTTTACATAACGTTAAATCGTCTAATATTGGTAAAAATGATAATTGATTTTTAAAAATGTCAATTTTTTCTAACTCTGCTTCAGACATAGAATCTTCTTCTTCCAAAATAAATTCCTCTTTACTCATAGACCTCAATTTTTTTTCAAATAGATAAGTGTAATCTTTTAAAATCCTCAAATTATCTATGAACCATCTGTTTAGATTTGAAGTTCTTTCCATTTCTGCTGTTTGCCACTTCATAAATCTTGCATCTTCAATAGTAGCTATGATTTCTGATAAAATCGATCTAGAAAAGCTATCATACTTCTTTTGTTTTTCATCCTTTAAAAAGGTGTGATAACATATATACGATGCATCAAATAACCAAGACAAGCATTTCGAAATCATTGTTTTGCCAGAAGACTTAGTACCCAGAACAATCATTCTACAAGTTGGTTCTAAGTATTCAAGTTTTAAATAAGGCCTGGGATTTTTACAAAATGATATCATAGCATCCAAAGATGACAAAACATAAACATGTTTGAATAATGATACAGCATATTTATATTTTCCTTGAACTGATTTCCTCTTTTGTAGTTCAACAGGACATCTGGTATTCCATAAAGATGCATATCTATTAAAATTCAGAGCTCCACTTTTAATAGTATTAAATTGTTTGATTATGTTCCAAAATTCATCTGAATCTTCTGGGGGTTCTTCAAGGTATAAAGGTTTTGGTATTAGGATTGGTGCTATAGACAATAGCAATAATTTTCCCATTATATAGTATACCATTTGATGAATGGAAGTACGACCATCAACTTTAAATATGTACTTAGGGTCAAAGTCTTTCAGTTTCTGGTCTAAAAATTGATTAACACAATTTTTGTAATTACATATTTGATTTTTTGAATTACGTTCAAAGTTAATTGGTTGTTTGCAACTATATTTTGGACTAAATATATGACTATCATAATGTTTGCTATAGTCCATCATTGTGTATTTACATGGCCACCTAATTTCAACTTCACTTTTTAATGCAAAAGGATTAATTGTATTCATATTACTGAGATAATTAAAGAATTTGCGGCTTTTTTTGGTCACCACATCTATATCTGGGCTCATAATATGTATTATTATGTAAGGATTAAAGGCAAATAGCTTTTGAAGTTGCTTCAAGAGAACAGCTTTCTTTGTAGTGAGGCAGACATTGCGATAAGAAACAATGTTACTACAAAGGTTAAGCATATA
The DNA here is from genome assembly GCA_018246775.1 of Parelbella machaon machaon. NCBI lineage: Eukaryota > Metazoa > Arthropoda > Insecta > Lepidoptera > Hesperiidae > Parelbella > Parelbella machaon. The sequence continues at coordinate 3,563 of DWFV01000236.1, forward strand.
TTTTGGTAGCTGCACTGGCTGCTCTTCTGCTTCCTCCTCTTCAACTTCTGGTTGTTGTTGTTCTTCCTCTATCTCTTCCTCTGCTGCTTTGTCACCCGCACTACTTGTAGAAGACTGTGATGACGCCTTTTGTACTTTGGGTTTAGGTTTCTTCCTTTTAAGATTCCATATCAAGTCATAGAGCAAATCATCAACAATCAAAAGAGATTCTTCGGTAAAAAAAATATTTAAAAAATATTCTTCACTAATACTTGAAGTAACGAGGGGAAGGCCAGATACTATATAACCTCTGTGCTTTATGACTGACGATTGCATCTTTGTGTGCATAATTGATAATATGAGATCAAATTTACATACTTTATTATGCCTCATATTAAAATCTAAACACCTTCCAGTCACACTTTGTTGTTCTATTTCTTCAAGAATAATGTTTCTTGATGATAGATGAACACAATTTATCTTTTTGGAAATATTCTCTCCAAGTGTATAGGATCCAAGACCTGGTTTACCTAATATTAAATAACAAGGTGGCTTAGAATTTAAATATCTTTCCTGTGCATCAATATCTGTCCAAAGATTAACATAATCCAAATGTTGAGGCAAGGGTGATGAAGTATTTTGCAAACCTATCACAGCTGCTGCTAATGGGGGAATATGATCATTACCATCATAGTCTTCAGGTGGTTTCTTATTAAACAAATTGGAATCCCCATGATATGTTATAGACCTTTTGATTTCAATACTTTTGATGTTGTATTTGTCATTTATTATTACATTCTTTTCATATTTCTCATGTGATAACATGATCAAAATCTGTTTCAGATTATGTGGCATTCATTTACATTTTATATCTAATGTGACACTGACAGTATGTTTTTATTTTGCTAAATGTCATAACCTATTCTACCTATTTATTTTATGCCCTTAAAATTACTGGAATATTTTAGTGCTTAACTATGCTGATGCTTATGTCTTCCTCTTTCTGTCATGAGAAACATTTAGGTCATAACAAGAAAAACATCTAGAACATACTGTTTCTAACTGTATGTTTTTTACATATGTATGTATGAACAAATTATTAACTTATGCAATTGGACTGTTTAGTAATGTAAATAAAATTATTTAAAGATAAAGATTCTGTAAAGTGATTTCATTTTAAGTTAATTATAGATAAAGTTTTGACATCACACCTAGTAAGTTTTAAGATGAGTAAATAAATGTTACTTTGTCTTTAAATATAATGATGATAGTGACATGACAGTCACATTGAGGTCATGTAGCCATTACCTATTGTAACAATGTTTGTGGTTCCCATTGAATGAACAAATATGTATTTATAGACCAAATATAAATATACAACTAAATACAGGCAATTGTAGATGTTGCCGTTATTTGCAGAGACACATTATATAAAGCTCTAAGTTAAAAAAACTGCTGCATCTCTGCATGTAGGCAAATAGATAATAATAAGAAAGTCACACCGAGATCTCATTGCTGTTAATGTTCACAATAATGGTTCTACATCCTAACAAATGACCAAAAACATATTCATAGACTATATTTATTGCCTTGAATTGTAAGCTTTCATGGCTAGTTGCTACTTCCATGTTATAAGGATAACAATAGTGTGAGACATATAAAGTTATGATACTTATTTTCATTGGGGTCAATGGTGCAAAATGGGAAGTTTTCTGCCGCAGCTTGGCTCTTCGTTAGCACATTGAAAAATGTCGATTTGCCTACATTAGGCACTCCTACAATTCCAACTTTTAAATTTGTGCCCACTCTACCGATAAGAGGCTTCCGCTCAGGCTCTTCCACTTTTTTAGGTGGCATTCTGAAATATAAGGAGATATCATTTTATATATATACTGCAGTTTAAGATTGTTAATTTAGGAAAATATTTTACATTAAACGGCAACATACCGATATTAGAACACATTGATATTCCCTAGAGAGTTAAACAGAGGAATTTCACAAGTTATTTTGTATATCTCACTATGGAATAGGGGGGTTAGCCTTATGATATACACTAAGCACAAATCTGGACTCCATGCTAATACTAGAAATGCCTAATTAAAAAAAAAATACTTTGCTCAGCCTGGAGATGAAACCCAACACCTTTCGCTCAGCAGTTGCACCTGCAAACACTCAACAAGCCAGGCAATTGGAAAGCATACAGATAATAAGCCACATGTTATTTTAGTTGATCCTTATCTGCTTGAATAAGACCATTTGCAGCACTTAGTAACAACTTATTATATACTATGGAGTCATACATACATTTTTACACATCATCACACCCACTGTCAAAATTGGCAACTCTGGCCTGGCTTAATGAGTATTTAAGAATTTTGTGTACCAACATGATCAATCAATTTTAAAAATTTTGTTACCTTCTTGTACAGATATTTACCCAAATGCCTTTAAAATTTGCCAACTTCCATGAAATTTTGAATAAAATTACATAGACCATACATTTCATATAAACATATATGGACAAATAAGATTTTTACTTATTATATTTTAAAAGTTACCGAGCATAATATTTATTTTTGAATTACGTTTTACGAAATAAATTTTTATTTACACATAATTTTCAATGGGATTGTGAAATTTAAGCAGGTAGGATATATTGTGAAATCTATGTATATAGGTAATTTCACAATATTGTGTAGACTAAGATGAAAAGGTAACTTTTTGTATTAATATTACTTATTTAACAAAAATTGCTTTAAAAGACCTATGGAATATTCACCAGTCACAAAATATAATAAAACCGTGTTTTAATTAGACATAATAAGTTTAAGAAAAAATGCGATAATACAGCGACAATACTTTTATTATTTAGATAGCAGCTGCTGTTTTAATTGCACTCTAGTAGAAGATATTGTCACACACGTGGAGGCAAAATATTATAAGCATTTATACCACCGGCACTGAGATATTCAAGTTAGTAATTTATAACCTTACAGTATTTTATCGGTTTATTAAAACTCAAAGGAAAGTTAATGTTACCTTAAAGATATCAAGCCACTTGTATTCCTTAATTTATTTTATTGCCGTAATGCACTATTTTGAAATCAATTATATTTTGTTTTAAAGAAGAGAAGTGGTGCCGCATTCACCACCACTACTTACATATGCACAGATTAATAAACTGGTCAGTTAGACGTCACTGTCATGCTAATGTGGAAGTACGTTTAACAAAAAATGCAATTTTATATAATATCAAAATATTAAGAATATCAATTAAAAATGTATTTGAAATACTTTTAGGAATAACAAAGCAAGACTTTCTAGATTTTACATATATTACTGTTAATAGATAGTACTGATTAAAAATATTAATAGGACAGGGCGCGATGGCGCTCATTGGGAGAGGCCTATGTCCAGCAGTGGACTGCGATAGGCTGATGATGATGATTAAAAATATTATATAGTACTGAGTACTATAAAAAATAAATTATTATTAGATTTAGAGTAAGATGTCTTATAATATATGCTAGCAATTAAAATAGTTATCTCGCTAAAATATTATTGCAAAACTATCAAAGCAAAATAAAAGACTATAAAATATTAGTTTAACTATATCCGCTTTTATTTGCTGCAGTATTAGCTAGTGAATATCTACAATAACTAAATTAAACTTGAAGTAGTAAAGTTGTTTCCGAAATTACATTATAAAAGTTGAGACAGAAATAAACCATTTTTTTGTCAACTTATTTTAATTAATTAAAAGACCCGTTATCGTTCTACAATTACATGGCCATTAAATGACAAAACCAGTTGACATATTTAATCGATAATGTATTACATCAATAGTAATTAATCTATTCCACAACAGAGGGCACTTATTACATATGCGGCAAGCGCTACAGAATTTTGTTATTGTGTAGTAGTATTGTGGTTTATATTCTTTTGTTGACCTTAAAAGCTTTTGATTATTTGCTTCTCAATCATAATTTATCCCACATACTCATATAAGTGAGTTAAGCTATAAAAATTCAACATTCACCTATGTGGCTATTTACATGTACATTTTCTCTGCCAAGCTGCTGCCAAGATGTTCTCTTTCAGTTATACTTCATGATCAGATGATACAGAATTATTGTGCTTTGAAAATAAATGAATGTCACTAGGGTAGGGTAATGGTAGGGTGATAGTAGGAGTAAGCAACTATATTTGCTCCCAGTCATAAGACAAAAACGCACATGAAACTTATCTCAACATAATTTATTACGATAATAGATAATATTTGATAATGCTCATTTACTATGTTAAAGACGAAAACGGAGGTGACATGGGTCCTGGGTTTTGTAGATAAGACATGACCACGGCCGAAATGGACAACATAAATGAACTCACAATCTGAAAAAAAGTTCAGTGTTAATCATTTTTTAACCATGATAATTAATTACAAACATTCAGACAAGGTGAAATTAATAGTAACAGGCAAATTACTACTGTGGTGTGAAAATATTGAAAGACGTGAATAGAAACATAACTTCATACCTATAATCCAAAAGGGGGAAGCAGAGGAGTGTAGTACACTCCCATGTCAATACATAATCATTGAATTTCAATTCCCCTTAATGCATATTGTGTACTTAAAAAAAAATTCTAAAATCTTATACCAATCATACAACTATGAGACAGTACATTGGTACTGAAGTGATATGAGGTTATTACCTGCTTGGTATCATCAGTAATTCTGGAATTGGCGAAACTAATGCTTGAACAAAACACTGAAGACCAGGCACACCATTTCAAGCGCATCATGAGCCCACACATGGAGAAAATCATCCCTGACAGAAAATTGTATGAATTTAAATTATATATCTTCACAGACAGCATATTTATCTACAACAAAACTTTTTTCCCTTCGAAAAAAGATTTTTAAATGATATTTCAATGGAATAATGTCCACTTTTTACACTTTCTAGACTTCATATTGGACAAAGTATAAAGCAAAATATAATATTTAGTTCAATCAATACTAAAAATAAATAAATGAAAATCTTCAAAATATAACAGATAGATGTGATTAGCGCAAAAACATGAGATGATACATATGGGTTACTTCAAAATTAATATTAAAGAATATAATAGCATACCAAGGATATTCATATAATCTGTTGTTAGATCTTCTGCAGGTGCTGTGGGTACTGGAGGTGGTTTATAACGACGCTCCCGTTCCACTCTTCTTGGATCTGACTGTGGCTGCATCTGTAGGGTTCAAGATTTAGTTAGATCAACTTTTTTACTGAACTTCATTACTTTTTTATCATACGGGTATATGTCAGAAATCCAAAACTTATATTCACTGTAGTTTCGTAGCTATAGTTTTATGTATTAAATACAGTTGTGAGTAATACAATTAAGTATAAGAATAATATAATTTATTTACAGTAAATTTTGATGATCATGCTGATGATGAAGTCGGCCAGGTGGAACCGAAAACATTATCATGAATAAAATGCTAACTACACATTACAGCAAAATAACATTACTTTTAATAGATCGAAGTTCATACGAGATTTGTAACATTACCTTCTTGGGTTCAGTTAGTGGGCAGCAAATAATTAAATCTTTTCGAAGCTTTCGAAAGAATCTTTTGCGCTTGCTGTAAGTAGTGCAGTTATCACCTTTATCACAGTACAAATAATACTTTATTTAAATTAATTCGTACATAAAATATAATGACCCTGATAATAACAGTGTCTCAATGTAATAACTATAATCTATTTGACAACGTCACAAATGTCAAATATTTATTGCAGTACATTGCTAGGAGTAATAAAGTTGCTACGGTGGAGGTGTCATTATAAAATGTTTCATTTTACTAATGAAACTAAATAATTATATATTTATAATTTATGTTACTTAACACTAAGCTGAAATGTTAAGTAATTATTTATTCGTGTACTCTTAAAAGTTTGACGCGTCTGCTGCCATCTATTGTGAAGTAGTCAAACTAAATAATGTTTGATAATTTAAGTAAGAACCTTATCTTCATGTACATTTTTAGAACTATCAAAAGTTGCGTTTTATGGATCAGTAAAGAATTCTACATACTTGATTTAGCACTTGGCTGTAGTAGAACCAATTATAAAAATTAAAATTAAAATTTGACTTTTGATCTTTACACAATGCCAACATTCTGTTCAGTGAGTGACATAGACAAATGCTAAGATGTATTCTGTCCCGTAATTTTGATTGGTGGTAAACAATATCACGCCTATGATTATAAGTCGGATCCTTTCGGCGTACCTAGATATCTCCTTATTCAGTATAGCCTTAGCGACAGGTAAAGCATCTATGACCATGACCTTAGGTTTTGATAGCGCATTAGCAGATAGCGCATCATGGAAAAATTGAGGATACATAATGAAGGTACAAAAATGTAATTTATGAAATATTTTCATTTATTTATTACAAATTGAATATTCAAGTTATTGCAAATTGACATTTAATGTACAAGTAACAAAATTTTCAAAATATAGGTATATTTCTAAGCGCAATTTTAAAAAAAATACTACGTAGCTATACGATGATAGTAGCTCCATATGAATATATTAGAACCACATAGATATATTACTGAATTACTTACAGATTTTCTGTATATGTACTAAGATTTTATCAGTGATCCGGGGGAAGAGGCATTGTTGGGTTGCCTTGTTAAGTTACGTTCTTACGAGTACATCCCAATTTTACCCATAAAATCTTATCTATGGCATTTTTCACGATTTAGTAATTTGATTAATTATTGGTTCTCTTTTTAATCTATGATCGATCATCTTTATGATGCCTCAAATCAACAAAAGGATCCTTCGGGTAAAAGGATGCAGTGGAGGAAAGTAAGCGGTGCAAATTTCTTTGTAGTGGGGTCGACGGAATTTGGTTGGTGCGCTCAGACTACCAATTTGTGTAAACACCTGTTGGAACCGGTGTAGGCCGCTTCTTGTGTTTTGGTAGGACAAATAGATAACGTAGAGAGAAAATATTTTTTTGCGATTAATGGAAAATATAGGTTTATTTAGTTATATTTAGGTACATACCTGTTACAAAACAACATAACATCCTGACAGTTCTGAACTTCTTAACAGTGTTGTTTGTTTTGTTGAGGTAATAGTTAATTTGTTCCCAGCTCCACCTTCGAGGTCAAAGCTAATATCACCTGCTTGTGGTACTTTTTGCTATAGGTACATCAGGCAAGGCTCTGGCGTCCAGTTAAAAGCGGTAAAGCGTAGCCTACATGTCCTCGCTGCCGACGGGTAGCAATGTAGGCGGTGCGTGTAGCTTTACTGGATGCCTACCTCCAGCGGTGAACTGTAACTGGGTGCTCACGACAATATTGATGTACTTTAACCAAACCGATAACCTGAAAACAACATCTTATTAACACGCATTTTTCCTTTTATAAAACGCAGATATATTATCATAGAACTTACACTGACGTCAGTTTCAGTAATAGCCGCGATATTCGTAGTGCTTCAAAACGACCTAACGCTTTGCATTGTAGAGACCATTAATTTTTATATATGTATGCGTATGACGCAGGTTTTTTCGTGACCCTATCATGTCTCCAATTCATTTACGTCAGGCCAAAGAGCTTGACTTGTAATACTATCTAACTACTTTTAAACCGCTATTGGTGATTAGGTAGGTACACCTGCAAATAAAATAGACTAGTAGGTTATAACTCGAGCGTTTTAAGGAACCATCATGGTGGGTAGGTACGTAAACACAGCGGTCGAGTATTTTCCGAGGTAATGTTCGAATTATGCAAATGGCCTCAATTAATGTAACTGCTATGAAAAAAGGGAAATATTCGGAGGCTTTCGCGTTGAAACGGCTCATTCGCGATTGGCCGGACGCGCGCGCACGCCTACCGCCCGCGGCTCGCACGCCGCAACGCCTTGCCCACGCATTTACATGTGAAATCTAAAATAACACTCGACCTCGCTGTGACGAGAAACTGACCGCTTTAACACTGACTTGGTCAGATCTTGGTATGAATATCGTAAATTTTTTTTCAACTATCGTTAAATTACAATAAACACGATTTAGCCAGTGGTATAAAAGTAGGTTGTAGGTTCTTTAAGACTCAATAAAATAATAATAATACTAATATAGACCCATTTATGATTCCACTGTTGGAATATGGGTCTCCTATCATATTGAGATCATAGGAGACGGTGGCCACTTGACATTAGGTGGCCCGTCTGCCCGTTTCCCGAACTAAATATAAAAATAGTATGGTGTAGAATTATTTATCTCGGAATTGTGGCTAATGTTTTCTCGTTATCATTAATAGACTCGATTTGTAATATTTAATAACTGTTTATTAAACGTTGCATATGGCGGGTCACACAAAGGCCCCCACATGTCCACATGGAATATTCTGGTAAAGAAAGTTAGGTATAGAAAAATACTGGGTAAATTTTTTATCACCTAGTTCGTTTGTGCCCAGTTTCCGCGCATTATAAACTAACTTACTTTGGACAAAAATTAATTAAAAATAATTAGATCATCCTTTATTATTTTACAACAAAGTCACCACTGATAGTCCCAAAGATTTCTTGCAATGATTAACTCGACCAAGTTAGGAAATAACGACAACAACGTAACATCACGCTTGCATTAATTTTGAACTACTGAAATATCCAACAAGTCTTAAAAATACATTTTGTTATTTCCGCTAAAACGAAATTTATAACGGCATAAATAACTGTCTTATAATCAAGACTGCCTTGTTGGTCGAGTGGTCGCAAGAGCGACTGCCGATCGGAAGGCCCTGGGGTCCTGGGTTCACATCCCGGGTCGGGTGCTATTAGATTTTTCTGATTTAGAATTTCTAGTAGTGACTCGGAGTCTGGAATTGTGCCCGGTGTATGGCAATAGGCTCACCACCTATTCAGAGGCAGAGGAGTGTACTACACTCCTCTGCCTATCCCTTCGGGGATTACAGGCGTGATGTTACGTTTTTTTTTATAGTCGATACATTCTTACGGTTGACGAGAAATTTTCATCAGTAAATAAGAAAAAGTATGTAAGTGTCTGTTGTTATATCGTTTAAACGATTAGTGTCAAAAATAGGCTTAGAAAATAAATCGAAATGGTGGGAAATTTATAAGTTTTTTATAAATATTACAGGCTTACAGTTCACAGTTCTGTAGAGTAATTAAAAAAGTTTGTTTACTTAGCCGAGCGTAAATTAACCTGTTTCCCTTTACGCCTCACTATTGTAGGCTATAATGATAGCATCGTGTCAGCGTCAGGTGAGATTATAATTGCTTTCATAAAATAAAATCAAAATAGGATAACAGAGCGAATAGGAATTACAGTTGGCTATTAATAAAATTTATTAAAGTATGTGGAAAATTTATAATATATTTTCTTAATACAGTATGTTGTAAAGTTTGCGAGTTCACCGTCAGTTTTTCTGTTTTGTGTTTTTGTACAACATTTAAAAAAACCGGGCCCGGCAGGTGCGCCGAGGCCACCTTTATCAGTTGTATGTAGTGTTGCACGGAGTACCACGACGGAAATACGCTAAAAAGACATAAAAAATAAACTGAACTTTAAAAAGAACGGAGTAGGGTTTATTTTTGTTTTGTAAAAAATGGGGTTGGTTAGCAGTGGGTGGTGATGTGTACAATTTATTGGTCGCTTGGTGTTTGCGCCGCGAGCGGTCCGGCGCGGGTCGCTCTGCGTCATTTTGTTTCGTTCCCGGTTAATCAGCCGTTACGGAAATCCATAATCGACCGAGTAATACCACTGTATAAAATCGATACTGATTCCAATTTGAGAATCAATATTTCCATTTCACATTTGCGATTTACACTCATATACGTTTGAAAGTCTGTGTATTGTGGGATATTTTCTGTAGAATATTCAGTCATAAGGAAACAGGTAAAATCTTTTGATCTGTGTAAAAATAGATCATTTTGACAACTGATATCCAATACAACATAGCCTCGACAAAATTAAATGGGTATAAGGTACAGAAAATATCTCATAACATGCAACAAGTCTTAGGAATTCATAAAATATACACGCTTCTATTTCAGTGGGTAGTTCCTTCTCTGCGTAATTTCAAGCAATGCTAAATTCTACACATAATGTGTTATTCGACATCTGAACTACTAGCTTCATACTACAATTCTACTCGCAGCAAAATTAGACTAATTTCAGATACGCTAATAATAACACACGACCATTTGTTACCTAAGCTCGACGATATCTGTGCTGTTCGAAACTAAACCTTATTGTTTAAGGTTAAGGTTAGAAATACTTCAGCGTTAGTACACAAATAGGTACTCCCACGATAAGAGATAAGTAAGCAGTGTTTAACTTTAGAACACGGTATGAGTATTGTTACTTTAATAACTGTTTTAGAATACCTAATACTACATCTTCTTGAGAATTCTAAATTGTAAAAGTGGGTATTGGGTGGAGTATATCGCGAAACAAATGACAGTTTAACGTTCGTAACGGATTCGCGACTGTGATGTCATTCTGATGAAATCGATGGTTCTAATTTACATAAATATTCGTGCGTTGTTCTCTCGCTGAGTTTAAAATATTACGAATTACTGTAATTTGGCATTCACCAATGACAGCGATTGCGAGATGTACCGGTGTCGCTCGTACTGCAGACCAAATAAATATATAAATTATACTACAAAAAAAAAAGTGAAGAGTTGTCCCTCGTTTGCTTTGGATTTGATAGATAGAAATATTTCACAATGTAAATGAATGTAACTGTATTTTAAAAGTTCAATAATTGTGTATTTAAATATAAACACAAGTGAAACGTAATAAGTGAAATGTTAAAATAATGAGTCAATATCACTGACGTTAATATATTCAATTAAACCAAGTCAATATTTGTCCATTTTGTTTATAACCTACAAAATGGTGAAAGCTTATGAACTAATTTTGGAGACACTTTGAAAAACTTAATTATCAAAGCCGAGTGTCTTGTGGGGCTGCAGATATATATTGCATTCGTTTAACGTACTACTTTTCTATCAATATGTATTAGCATTTCACACTCAAATTTACATTAGTTCTAATAGATCTAGTGGTTGCAAGCGCGACTGTTGAGCAAGAGGTATTAGGTTCGATTTCCCGACCGAGCAAAATATTATTCGGTTATTTCAAATTCGCATTCGTAGTAGTAACTCGGAGTCCGAATTTGTTTTAGATGGTTGACAATAGGCTCACGTCCTATTCCATGGGATATATTATATAGCAGTTAAAAAGTGGGAGTACTGCACTCCCACTTGCTCTGCCTCCACCTTCAGGGAAAGACAGGGATGATGTTATGTTAACTTACATTACAAGTATGTTTCATGATAAAGATTTAATCTAAGATATATTCGACTAATATAATATACCCGTTTGCCAGGTTTGGGGATTATGGGCAAAGACCCCAAAGGGGATGCCTAAGTCCAGCAGTGGACGTAGACAAGCTGATGATGATTGAATGAAAACTGAATGTTAGAATATTTGGTACACTATTAATTGTCCCCACATTCATATTAGGTATATTGAATAAGGAAGTGGCATAAACTTTAAGCGGATGAATATTAATTTATACTGTGGCAACGGTACAATTTACAGACTGTAATAATCATATTGTACGGTATAACATTGTATTTATAACATATAAAATCTTTCTAATGATGGCATTCGGCAGCCGCGGGCCGAAACTGACGCCTGACTTCTATTAACGTATTAATTTTATTATTATTGCACTCTAATACACCAAATCGTTTTATCACCACCGCTGCCTTGTAACGGTAGACATCCAAATTGGGAAACCTACTCGTATCCCTATAAACGAAAGCTGTAGCGACATGAGATAGATTACATGTCTTCGCTAACGTTCTTGGGTAATGTTTAAATTTGAAACGTATTTTCTGGAGTGAATTGGGTGTAAATTAAACATCACATTCATAAATAAAATCATTCGCTTTTCGCAACCTTAAAAATCTTTCCTTAATAGATTATAAATGGATCACGCAGTACAAGGACCTCTCACACTCTACAGGGAATTAACAATCGTCCGCGATGCAATGCCAATTGACTCATAATTACGTGGCCGACGGGTCAGTAGGACTTGACCCGCTCTCGGCACACGTTTAATAAGCAGATTAGATTTAAAAGAAAGTTCTTTCTCGATTACTACATCTGGGATTACAAGTACAGTTCGTACAATTGTCCTTCTGGGACTATGATGCCCCGTATATTCATGAAAATAAGTACGATATAAATACACATTTTAGTTTAATAATTCTGACTGCCTCGTTGGTCAAGCGCTTGCAAGCGCGACTATCGATCGGAAGGTCCTGGGTTCAAATCCCGGGTCGGGAGCTATTGGATTTTTCTAATTTGGAATTTCTAGTAGTGACTCGGAGTTTGGAATTGTGCCCGGTGTATGGCAATACTCACCACCTATTCCATGGGACTTAAACGTAACTGGTGAAACGTGGGTGTGTACTACACTCCTCTGCCTACCTCTTCGGGGATTACAGGCGTGAT